>JBBPLX010000100.1:0-52116 GCA_038090015.1 Leccinellum albellum
GTTGTGGATTGTGGAATGTCCCAGAGAGTGGTGATGCTGATGATCCCATGTCCATTCATTCTCCATTCTGCTCTGCAAATGACAGGCAGTGAGTTGTGGATTGTGGAATGTCCCAGAGAGTGGTGATACTGATGATCCCATGTCCATTCATTCTCCATTCTGCTCTGCAAATGACAGGTAGTGAGTTATGGATTGTGGAATATCCCAGAGAGTGGTGATGCTGATGATCCCATGACCATTCATTCTCCATTCTGCTCTGCAAATGACAGTATGTGAGTTGTGGATTGTGGAATGTCCCAGAGAGTGGTGATGCTGATGATCCCATGTTCACTCATTCTCCATTCTGCTTTGTGAATGACAGGAAGTGAGTTGTCTATTGTGGAAATGTCACAGAAAGTGATCATCTCCATTTATTCTGCAATATGCTTTATCATTTCCAGTTTGTAAGTTTTGCATTGTAACACAATTAAATGTGTAGCAATGATGATAGTTATATTTTCAACATATTTTCAAATTTCAGAAAGTGAGTTGTGAATCATTTGGTATCTTGGCATTAATAAGTTTTTGGCCTTGTCTTCCTCCTTACAGCATGTGTGTTGCTCACTAGATTATTAATGGTTGATTATCATTTTCAACTCATTTCCATTTTGCTTTACTTAGCTGGTAACCTTTTTATTTTGTCAAATACCATCATACTAAATGTAACATTTACCTTATTGTTTTTGTTTTTTCAAGACAGTAAGTCATATTTGTCTAGATATTACAATGATTCCCTGATTGATCATTTTCTAATGGTTATAGAATGTATATAATTGGATATTGTGAAGTGTCATTATACTAATGATCAATAATTTGTATTTCTTATAGATGGTGGGCAATATATTGCTTGTGTGAATTTAATTTTTGTTTACTAATTAGTTTATAATTTCAAGATTGTAAGCCCTTGTTTTTGATTATTTTACCTACATATGTTACACTCATTTTCATTTTGCTTAAATATCATATGATGATCTATAGGATGTAAGTTCAATGCTATTCTAATAATATTTTAATATCTGATATATATATATTTCAATTCTAGTCTGTAAGTGTTATAGACATTTCATTTCAACTACATGTCTCATTTTAACATATAGGCAGTGAGTTTATCTTCATGATCTCCTAGTTTTCATTAATACATATCAATCTAATTTGTATGAGATTATTCATAATAAATCAGTATGTAAATTCATTGTATTATCTTTTGGTTATAACACTTTATTATTCAGTCCAATATTCATGTCAAACAATCTACCATTCTAAAGCCCACTGATATTGTAAATTCCTAATCAATTTCTCAAGTATTATACTTATATTTCACATAATAGAGGAATCTGGGTACATGGCAACAAATCCTTCTAGCTAGTATTAGTATATTCATCTTATCTCTTCTTTATTATGAATGCCCAATGATACATTTCATGTTATTATAGATGCACTGCTCATTCTGGAACATTCTTTCTATCTGTTCCATCAAAGGGATCCTCAATCACTTCTATCTGCTGCTGAAAAATACAAGGCATCAAACATACCCCCCAAGGTCAAATTAGCTATGAAGGAAATCTTTGATCAGTATGGCACAGCATCCAAAAAAGAAAAGATAGACATGATTTTGAAAGTTGTGCTTCAGAACCTGATTAGTATGTTAATCATATCCTTCATCATTCATTTAATAAATTCTGTTCTTAGCACATTAATAAAGTCTCTTTTTGTTATGAAAGATTGAGTTTTGAAGTAGATGTCAAAAGAGCAAGGAAAAATAATTGAAGACAAAAGCCTATGAAAATATACTAGCCATGTTTTCTTTTTCATGTATAACCAAGAGACCTTGCACAAGCAGGGCTGCAATGCTTTATATTAGAGCTTTGTGACTTCTAGTCTATTAAATCTGTGATAAAAAATGTAGCACCCACAGCCTTCGGATTGAAATTATCTACAGGAAGCAAATTTGGATGGTCTGTCTCAAAGAACCTGCCTTTTTTCATTCTCCTGTTGTTCCAAAAGTCCCTGACACCTGTTATTGGTAGTTTTCATCCCGCCACCGTCGGGGATGACTCAGACGCCAGGGGGCCGGGCAGGGAGTGCGTCATCGTCGTCGTCGCGCACAATGGCGAATGCTGCGGCTGCTGGGGCAGAACGACGGGGAGTAGACATGGAGAAGCTCAAGTTTCGGTTCGTTTTCATGATCTGGCCAGGGATCACGATGGCACTGTGGCGCGGATTGACGTTGGACGTTTGAACATGTGTTTTGGGTTTGTACTACTTACTCGCCGTGTTGGAAGCCTTGCATACGCTTTTCGTCACGTCGTTGTCGGCTTCGCTATATCACTGTATTATGGATTTGTACTAGAATCGTTGTGGGATCGTTTCGGGAGTAGTGCTAAGCACTTCAAGTTGGCGAAACTGCATCAGCAAGTACGTCCCTGAAATGGTTTGGGTCAAGTTTGGGTCAGAGTTTGTCTGGGTGGACCCAAACTAACCCTCTGAGACAAACTTTGACCCAAACCGGCGGAAGCCCTGACTTTCTGTTATTTTCTATGTATCACGGAACTTCCCGATCAGTGTGTGCTGTGTCATGAGTTTCTGTGAAGTGAGCGTGCATGTACATCCTCAGCGCTTCGACGTCGCGGGTTTCTGCCCGACTCGGACTCGCGTCAATTCGTCGACCTGTCCTTGTCCTCGTTCGAACACACCGATTCTCCCTCGCCCGCTCGTTCGCTTCCCATCCACCTCCGACTACCCGTCCTTTCCTCTCCCGTCTCATTCCCCCACCCGAAACTGGCTCGTCATTCCGCAAGGTCGTCACTCTCGCAAAGCCAGAGAGAAAGCCGCTGATCGTCGCCGTATGCCTCCTCCTCGTCTCCTCTTCGGTCGCAATGACCGTCCCTCTCACCGTCGGAAAACTCATCGACTTTTTCTCGACGAGCAACCCCGTTCGTGCTATCTCCCTCTGGCCGTACGGTTCTGACTCTGGGGCTAGCATATACCGTTTGGACTCTCGATGTACCAAGCGTCGGGTATCCTTCTCGTCGCATTCACGACCGGCGCGGTGTGCAATGCAGCCCGATCGTACCTTATGCGCATGTCTGGTGCGTTCCCGTCATCTCGGCCTCGTCCCCGTTCTATCCGGTTGACAGTATCTCACATCGAGGTCAACGAATCGTCGCGCGCCTGCGCGAACGCACTTTTGAAGCCTCCCTCCGCCAAGAAGTCGAGTTTGTCGAAAAGGGCGAAGGCGACGTGTTGAGTAGACTGAGCGCAGATTCAAGCATTGTGGGCGAAAGGTGCGCCCGGATCTCGTTTGCGCATAGGGGGTGCTCAACGACGGTAGCGTCACTCAAAATCTCTCGGATGGACTGCGTGCGGTCATCATGTCTTCGGTTGGACGTACGTTTCTTCTTCTTTTCTTCCTTGGTTGTGCTCACGGGGTGCAGTCGGTGCCATGTTCTATATCTCCCCAACGTTGACGTTCATGATGCTTGGCATCGTCCCGCCCGTATCCCTCGGTGCAGTGCGGTCCTTTTATGTCGATTATTTCTTACAGTTGACGGTCCTGCTCCTCAGGTCTACTACGGTCGCTACCTCAAAAAACTGTCCAACAAGTCCCAAGAAGCCGTGGGTGAGATGACAAAAGTCGCACAAGAATCTCTTTCGGCCCTCCGAACAGTGCAAGCCTACAACGCCAACGCACAAGAGCAGTCCAAGTTCCGCGATCGCATCAACCTTGTCCTCGATCTCGCGCGCAAAGAGGCTATAGCGTCAGGCATCTTTTTTGGCAGCACAGGATGGAGCGGGAACATGACTATCCTCGGTCTTTTAGGATATGGTACGTTCCTCGCTTGGTGGACGTAGCCTTGGCTAATTCTGCGGTAGGCGGCACGCTTGTTTCGCAGGGGGCAATTACCGTCGGAGAGTTGACTAGCCTGTTGCTCTACACCGCCTACGTCGGAAACGGCTTGCAGATGCTCACGTGAGTCTCTTTCTCTTTGTTACGCGTCTGCTCTGCTAACACGACCCCAACCAGTGGGTTTTTCGTGCGTGTTCTTCTCTCATGCGCCCAAACCATGGTCGGACTCACGATCGCGTCTTAGTCGTCGATTATGCGTGGCATCGGTGCTGGCACTCGGATATTCGAGTTGCTGGATCGCAAACCCGCGATCCTGCCCCACCACGGGGTCGAACTCGACTCTAGCCGACGTGGTGTGATCCGATTCGAGAACGTCGGGTTCGAGTATCCGAGTCGCAGAGGGGTCCAGATCCTGGATGAGTTCAATCTTGAGATCGGCGTGGGCGAGAATGTAGCGATCGTGTACGTCGTTTCTGCGTTCCATGCATATGAAATGACACCTGAAATTGGTTAGTGGCAAGAGCGGGGGTGGCAAGTCGTCTGTGCAATCGCTCCTCTTGAGGTATTACGACCCAGTACGTGGTAAAGTGACGTTTGATGGTCAAGGTGCGTGCTTTGCCTCTCCAGTTCGTTCCTTTTTTTCGATATCGACACCTCTGCGATAAGACATTCGCGAATTCAACCCGAGCTCGTGGCGCAACATCATCGGTATTGTGCCCCAGGTCCGTCTAATTCTCTTTGTTCTCGAACAATTTCCTTGTTCACCCGCGCAGGAGCCCATTTTGTTCACGGGCACGATCGCCTCCAACATTGCATTCGGCCATGCGACGGCGACACCCCAAGACATCGAGTACGCCGCGCGACTGGCCAATTGTGAGTTTGTGTGGGGCATGCCCAAGGGATTCGATACCGAGAGTGAGTGTCTCAGGGAGTTTTCGTTTCCGTGCGCAATTGACGTCTGCGCGGTACAGTCGGTCGACATAGCCTGAGTGGCGGCCAACGCCAACGCCTGGCGATCGCCCGTGCGCTCCTCAAACGCCCTGCGATATTGGCGCTGGACGAGGCTACGAGCGCGCTGGACGCGTCGAGCGAACATCGTGTCAACGACGCGATCGACAAGATTTTGGCGCAGAGACAGACGACGTGCGTCATTGTGGCACATCGGCTGTCGACGATCGCGCGAGCGGAGCGGATCGTCGTGCTCGAGGGTGAGTTGGCTTGTTCCTTTTTAGGGGTTAATCGACTAACGACAGGCAGACGGACGGATATCTGAGTCGGGCACGTATCGCGAGCTCGTAGGGCGCAAGGACTCGCGGTTCAGAACGCTCATGGCGGCACAGCTGACCGCTGCCGAGGCGGGGGTTGTGTTGTGACAAACACATGGTACTTACACGTATAGACACGCACATATATATATTACTTAGACGCACTCGCTAGTTCCGTTTCGTTCCCCCCTCCTTCACTCTTAGCAAGCAAGCTCATCAGAAATGCGGAATTAAATAAAACGAACACGAAATGCTTCAGTATACATTGTTGGGGGAGCGGCAGGCTTGAAACGAGCAGGGTCATCGGTACGTCGTCGAGTCCTGGAGACGCCAGCGTCGAAGAGGTCCCCACCACCACAAAGACGAACTGGACGGGGAGTCGTCCGTTTGCAACCCTGAGCCGCCACGGTGCCGCAACTGCGTCTCCGACGGGGGATCCTGAACCATCGGCACATCCTTCCACTCGTCTTCATCCCCGCCTTCGTCGTGGTGGTCGACCCGTTTAGGCGGTATCCACACGTCCATTTCCACCTCCTCCCGTCGCCCGCGCTCAGCCTCGGTCTCGCGCACCCCAAAGTTGCGTAGCCCCCATCTGCGTTGTTCATCACGTTGGTGATAGACCTGGTGAAGCCGCTCTTCACGCTCGGCGGCCTGTATATGTGCGGCTGCGAGATGGGCGTGCCGGAGACGGGCATACCACTGCTGTACGAGGTGCACGGGGAGCATTATCCATGGGGACGCGGCGGTCGAGACGCTGGCAGCCACGTCGCGAGACGGTGAGCGGGATAAATCGTGTTCGTCGTTTTCGTGGACGCTGGAAGGAGAGCGGGAGGAGGAGGAAGGTTTAAATGCGCCTGTGACGCCCTTCCATACGGAACGCGCTTTTTCGCGGTGTTCCTTGCGGCGCTGTGCGCGCACCAGACGTTTTTGCTGGCGCTTGTTTTCACGCAGGAGGAGCTCCTCGGCCTCGCGTACCCCCATGCCTGCGCCGACCCACCACCACCAACCAAAGAAGCTCTGCCAGAGCGTGACAGCCCACATGAGCTTGGGCATCCAGGCGTACTGGTCCTGGCGGGGTATGTATAAGAAGTTGAGGGAGGTGGAGATGAAGGCGAGGATGATGGCGCCTGCGCCGAAAGCGGCCGTTCCGCCGTCTGTGCGCCATGCTTGGCGGCGGTTGATGAAGCAGCCCCATATGATGAGGAAGGAGGTGAAGAGGAGGGAGAGTGCTGCGTTGCAAACATTGCGGGTGTCTTCTGCGATGGAGGATACGCTGGGGCCGCGGAAGACGGGGAGGAGCTGCATGACGGCAGAAATGAGGGCGAGGGGACCTGTGATGGGACGTGTGTGGGAAGGAAGTAGGAAGATAGGGAGTGTGGGAGGACGTACCGAGTAAACCGAAGATAAGTCTGGCCTCGAGATCGGAGGGGAAGAGGAGGGTGAGGAAGTGGATGTGGGTTATCTGGGAGGGGTAAGCGAGGAAAAAGGCCGCGTGGGTGGGACGAACCTGGACGATGGCGGATGTGGTTGCGTTCATGACGACCCATGTGGCGCTCTCAGCGGGGGACCACGGGGACTGGTAGGCGACGAGGGGGTCGGCGGTATTGTTCCAGTAAGCCGCGGCGGGCATCTCTACTGCGAGATAGCTGAGCATGTAAGGCCAGTGTTGGCTCTGCTGGACGGTGACTGAAAAAATGACATAGATGGTTGCGGTGAGGGATATGAGGAGGGCCGTGACGCCCGTGAGCTGGAGGATGTAGTTTGTGCGGGCGATGGGGAAGTGATAAGGAGCGGTGAAGAGAAGGTGTAAGAGCAGGACGAGGGCGAGGGTGATGGCGACGGTTATGAGAAGTATTTGAACTGGAAGAGACTGAGCAAACGGTGGTCGATATCTCAAAATTGGATCGTCTGGAAACGTTTCGTTTGACCGTGCCATGGCGGACGCAAAGGAGAGCACGAAGACGAGCCAGAACGAGATCATCTTGGCACTTGTCAAAACTCTAAACAATTCACAGGTACTCCCTCCTACACCATAAATAACCCCCACAGGATCATTCGATCTCGTCCAAGTTACTGAGCGTCAAGTATTCGCCCGACGAGAGCACATTATACCACCTGAATAGATGTCAAAGATTTTACTATATGGGCCGCTAACTGTTAGACGGTCGTGCTCGTTCGCAGTTGAACTAGGCCCACGCGACCGCTCTTCAAAATTCCGATCTATCGAACGTCCGGCCTGCTGGTGACCTTTCTCTCAGTACGTCGGCAGCCCCTACCGGCCGATATCACATTGAATCCGGTCACAAACATGTACTTGACCCAATCCCTGGCCGCAGGGTTGGACTCGGCCTGTTGGCGGAGACCCATCAGCGGTACCAGTCATACAGTAGGATTAACCCCCCCCTCTCGAACTCCGTTTCACCAGCAGGAGCATCGGGGACACTTCCCGCTCGGATATACGTGTAGGGTACGAAGACCCTGTCGAGGCATGTTCTATTTATTGAACGCCAGGGCAAAAACAAGTTTATCTAACGTGATTAAGAAGGCCTACATCTCCAAAATGGACTCTAGGAATCATATCTTATACCGCATCACGTTGACATAGAGGCAGTTGCGTCTCGCATGGAGTTATTTAAAGCGACGGAGGAAGCAGTGGATTCACTTGGAACGGCTAACGAGGAACTGGACTGGGTCAAATAGGCCGTGAAGCTTCGGGACATCGACACCAATACCGAAGACTTTCTTTTTCACCATGCCGCCGATGCGGAAGAGCTGATTGCGCCTGCTGTCGCTGACATGCAACTGGATCAGACCACGAACGTTCTCGAAGGTGATTTGGATTCTGAACAAAAATATGATCTCGTGTATAAAGATCAGAAGTAATCTGGTCGCGATTACTGACTCGATGTTAGTTTGGATGCGGTGTTTTTCATTTTTCCCTCCGTTGTCTATGTGTACAAATATTGTTGTACACATTTACAGGATCTCTTCCTTCATCGTCCCTATGGCCCGAGGACAGGAACACAGTCGCAACCGTCAGGTACAGTCAGTAAAACATTTCTGTCCCTGGTACAACGGCCTGATCATTTGAACACGTGCAGTCCAAGATTCGAATTAATTATATGTAACATCAGGATGTAATTCCAGCATCACGGCAACACCAAGACCGTGTGCCCCCCCTCCTCCCCCTTCCTCCCATCGAACCGCACATCTACAACCCTCACCGTCTCCCCTTGCCCCTGTCCCTGCCCTTCCCCAGCCACACCCGCAGTCGCACCACCGCCCTCCTCTGCCCCCTCCCCCCGCCGATGATCCACCACTCTCACCCTCGGCACCTTCACGTACCCACACTCGATCGGAATCACATTCCACGTCACCCGCTCCTCTCCACCTGGCAACACCAACGGCAACCGCCCACTCCTCAACCCAGCTACGACGAACCCATCCGTAGGCAGCGGATCCAACGATACGCTGATCACCGCAGACCGACTCGGGTGCCGGTTGCGGATCGTCAGGTGCATCGGGATCGGCGTGTGTAGCGTCGCGGTCGCAGGGACGTCGAGAAGCGCGAGGAGGGTGTCGCGAGGAGGTCGGAGAGGTGGAAGTGGGATGCGTGTCGATGATGAGGGACCATACTGTCCGGATGATAGGATCCTGTAGTAAAGTCGTCAGAAACACTTAAAGCAGTGCGATAAACGCAATCTACACCTTTTCCACTTTACCACATACTCCCCCGGTCCATGAAGGACCTCGCTGTCCGTCGTTTCGTTCTCCATGGCAGCCAGCTCAATACGACAAATGTCCGAGAATTGGTCTCCAGCAAGATATTCTATAAATCTAGTTAGAAACGCTAAAACAAATCAGTACAAGGCTACTGACCACCGGAACACGACTTATCTATATCCTCTCCCAACGTCGTATCGACAATTCTTGCATCCCGACTCTCCTATACCATTCAATCAACTAACCATCCAAGCATGTCAAGGAGACGCTCACCACCCGGCATAATACCACGTCTTCAACTTCCACCCCGCATGGAGCCGCACACTCCAACACCGTCGCCACCACCACCTCCCCACTCACGCGTGCTTCCCATTGCTCACCCTCCAACACCGCAAGGTCGGAAATTGCAGGCAAGGGTCGAAGAGATCGCTGATACACCACATCCTGGCGCACCATGAACGCGCTCGACGTTGGGATCAATAGCGTCCTCAGAATCTCGCTCGTATCGAGACTCTGCGGCGGTTCCAGGCCGAGTATCCCTGACGGCGGCGGCGATGGCGCTCGCGTTTGAGAGTGGACTGTCGCACTCGACTGGACAGACACGTCGATCGTACGATCGCCTGGTGCCCCGCTGCTCGTCAACACCAACGTCTTGACTATCGACACTCCCGGCTGGACCGTCCCGAATGAGATGCCCTTGATCAATCCTACTGATGTCTCGTCATCAAGTGTTATGGATTGCACTGTCGAGTGATGAGTGATGGCGCAACGAAACCGCATGCAGAAAAACTCGCCTGCTTCATCCACCTCCGTCGGTTGCAATAACACGTCGATGGTCACGTCCAGCGCCCGATCGTCCGCGTTGGTAATCTCGATCTCGATCGGGTACGCTTCGTCCAGCAATGCAGGCTCATGATACGAAAACGATATCGAGAGTCGGTGTGGACGATGTCGAACGCTAACGAAAACATGCCAAGCTTATAGATCAGAAAAGAGAGGGACGCCCGCACTCACATCAAGTTCGCACTGTCTTCCCTCGTAACCGGAATAAAAGACACGGGTCGCACCGAACTCAACCAGCGAGGAATGGAACCACTCGATTCACGCGACGCACACGGCTTGTGTGGGACCTCGATCGTCCAACTCCCTTCTCTCAACGTTATCACGATGTTTGAGACCTGCACCATCAATCCTATCGTCTCGGTTGTAAATAACATGCGAAGAAATCACGTACGCCAAATACCCCAGGTACGTCCGTTGCGAGTGTACCTGTCAAGATGATCTGGTTCCCAGGTTGCCACCTCAATGGCAGTGCCACCTCGACCGGCTTCTCTCCATGTATCTGGCCTAGCTGCACGAGCTGCACCGATTCCGAATGTCCAGATACATCATGGCGGATTGAAATGGGCGGATACCCTTCTGAGAACAAGATTGAAATTGAATGGATCGGGAGTGCAGAGATCATGGCCTCCGGTGGTGCAGACAACGTGATTTGAAATGGGGCTTCTTCATCTACTCGAACGTCGGGTTTCCAAAATACCACCGAAGTATCCACTAGACGAGGCCCATCAACACCGTCCACTGGAATATCTATCCTGCAACATACGGATTGGCTCAGACTCTTTGAGATCGACGATTAAGATATCATCTGGGGATGATGGGACAGAACTCTGAACATCTAATGTCAGTCTCTTCCTTTCCAAAATGCAGATCACATCACACCTTGAGAAGTGTCAATAGATCGTCTTGCAAAGTCCCTGGCTCATCGATATCGCCTGTCTCCGTAACATAATGATCAGAATTCGACAACAATAAAAAATATGTGCACGTACCATACCCAATCATCTCTATTAACAGTCGCACCGTCAGCTCCACGTCGCCCAGCTTCCTCGCACAGGCGTACCAAGTGGGAAAAAGTGGACGGAGCATTGCATTCCACTTTTCTCGCCGGTACGTCTTGGCAATCCGTTCGAAAAACCTGTGGCCCATCTGTCTCGTCTATGCGCGCCACCAAAGAAATATATCCAGGCACGCGCACCGAATTGCCAGTTCGAATTTACCAGACTCATAATACGTTTGCGCAATTCGACATGCGATCCACAACGTCAACCGTCCTTGACTCGCAGGCGAGCTATACTTCTTGAATAATTCGTATGATCGCATATAGAGCTACCGACAGATGTCAACCTGAAAACCATCTTTCTTGAACAAACGAAATAAATACCTCCAACACGATCGTCAAGTGATCTACCCTCCTTTCATTGGCATATCCAGGTGCAGCATTCGCTCCCTGCGAGGCACTTTCGCTCGCCAAAAATCGCTCGCGTCTAGCTTCGGTACAGCGCGCCGCCGTGTAGTAATAATGGCCTGGATGTTGCAGGGCATGACTAGGGTTCAATCCGACAGTCCGGACAGCGTCCATGTCGGACGGGCCACCCAGTTCTCGTGTGAATGGGGTATGCGTCGGAAACGTGAGCGTGGAACCGGAGCCCTGCTCGAGAAGTTCTGCAAGCATACGATGTCTAGGAATCTGAGACGAAAGCCTATGAGATGCGATGTGATGAGACCTACTGCCGTGCCATCCAACTCCAATACTCAAAGGTCTCCTCGCCGATGCCCCAACCACGGGAAAAGTCGGCGAAACGACGCATGTGGAGGTTATGATGGGAGAGGGCGAGTGCGTGCTCGTTATTATATAAATAAAGCTTGGTTATCTGATATGATATGCATCAGCTACGCGCATCACTGATATCCCGACGTGGAGCTACACCTTGAAGTTGATAGAATCTGCGAGCGCCCTGGCCTCTGCCCATCGCTTGGTTCGAGGGGGTAAGATGGCGGTGGAACCGAACATGATCATCAATGTTGTATATGCGTCCTGGTAATGTCTGGACGATTTCAGAGAAGGTGGAACGCACGAAATACTCTGACATACTTGAGTGCCACTTCGTCTTCGCCTCTGAATTCTGCAAAGCAGGCCATCTTGTACTCGTACCGGACCGTCCATCCTTCAGGTCGAAGTGGGCGAGGGTTGGCGGTGCCCACTGGAATCAGCGGCGGCGGATTATAGGACGATGTTTGAGAGTGTCGGTTGCGTTTTCGACGCACACGCTTCGAGTGGGACGTGTAGTAGTCTACGGCAGACTCATATAGCGCATCTTGTAAGCTGACCGAATCAGCCAAGGCAACAACAGTGCATATTAGTCCCACTGACCTATGAACGAACTCGTCCAGCTCCGCAGGACTGACGGGACTGAGCACAAACAACGCTGCCCTCGAATCTAGTCCACTTTGCCTTCGGATAAACGACAGTCGCGTGTCCAACGATGGATCGTCTGATCGAAATTCCACGATGAACGTGGTAAAGCAAACATGGACAGAAAGAACCGCACCGAGCATTCGCCTGCTGGCTAGTAAGACGACGGTGAGCTTGATACTTCGTTCGCTTGTGATTTTCTTGCGCTGGGCGATTTCCGCACTCAGTTCCGTGTCTCTCCTCCGTTCTTCCTCTGAGGATTCACGATCGCGCTCGAGGTCGGGTGGATCGAGTGGGGAACGCGATGTCGCGCTCGGTGCCTCGAACATGCGCAAGAAGAGGACGAACACGCTCGGGAGAAACTCTGTGTGTTTGCGTATCCATATCGGTGCTATCAAGCCGTCGGGGTAGAGGGGCGAGGTAGGGGTGAGCGGGGACAGCGGAGAATGGGCTGATGCGTAAGAGGAGTCTTCGGGGGGAACAAGTTTGCGAGGTGGGAAGCGGACGTTTTTCTCGACGAGGACCATGTGGAATGTTTTGGTGCGCTCCGGTGCCCAAACGGAGGAGCGGCGTTGAGACTGAAGGGTATCGCGAAGGCGCGAGACGAGGAGCGCAAACGGATCCTGCGGTTTTGATGGCGGGGGCGGGGATGTCGGGGCTGTCGGCGGAGAATGGGCGTCGGTGGGGGCGGGAGGGTCGGCGGTGCCGAGGCCGGCGATGAACATGACTGGGCATAGCTGCGCTAACAGCTGGATGGGATAAGAGTTCATCGCGATCACCGTGGGAACCGTGTCATCGAGGCGTCGTGTGTTCTCACCACATCTATTGCCTTCAGCAGCAGTTGTTCAAAGCTTCTAATATATCCAGTTGGCAGACCATCAAAACCGGATCCAACTTGAAGAAGACCCGGGGAGTACATATGTGACGGACATCGACTCACGGCTTCAAATTCTTAGATCTAGGCTGGGTTACCAGTCCCGGCCAGCTGACGCCAAGTAAGGAGGTGTGGTAGAATTTATTTATGTCCCCGTTGTACAATTGTTAATCTGACTGTCAGCCCGCGTCGACGTCGAGGAGCACTAAAGGCTATGCAGCTCGAACCTACCAAACTGAGGTCATGACATTGCTCTGGCCTCGATCGGCGCGATCGCCGATTGCTGACAACACGATGTGACATCTCCCGGTTACAATTCCGCTTCTTTGTTCACTGCCACCAGGGTAACGCCTACCAGACCTCGGTACGCGGGTTGACAGACATAATGGACTCTGCACTGGCAGTTCATCGATATCATCATCTTTGCTTGACCTTGACCTTGAATTTCTGCGTGTTCCAGAGTCCAGGTCTAAACTGGTGGCTTTCCCACTATTACTCCTTGCGTCTGGCAACTCCCCCTGGTGATACCCTATTGAGGTCATGTCTCCTCCACAGGCGTGGGGTGAGCGTTATGGAACCGGATGAACGTGTAACGCTTGTAACGCTGACAGATCATAGGAATACTTGTTTGGAGTCCGAGTCTTCCAAGTCCAGTTAGTTTTACCGCCTCTCAGAGCGTATCAATTTCCAACGTGCCCTGGGTTGAAAATACGCGAACGAGGCACGTTGGCCCTTCAGGGCGCCACGTACCCTCATTCCACCCCAGTCATTCCTGCAGTCATTGCGTGGCAGTTAAAATTACAATCTAGGTCGCTCGGGGGTTCAAGGCACCCGTCTGCCTATATTGTCCACCACTCTTGATGCCACGTTCCTTTCTCACCTCGTTTCTCCTTTCCTCCTCGACACCCTCGCTCGACTAGTTTCTTTGCAGACAACCATGGTAGTCGCTACAGTGGATATCTGTGGACTCAAAGTCCCTCGCCCACTGCAGAAGCATCTTGTGGTATCCCTAACAACGTTCACGATCTTTTTCACTGCCTTCTTCCTCTTCCTCTTGGTCGGATTGTCTCTGACGATCATACGCCCGATATATATCATCCAAGTGTCCGCGCTAGATTCGACGAATCCCATATCGAACGCGGCCACAAGTCTCTACTTTGGCGTATGGGGTGTATGTGCTACTAAGTAAGTAACCCCCCTTACTGTTCCCGTCCACCGAGCCGAGTACTCGCCCTCTGTCGCAGCTCGTTCAACTCGAGCGTGGACCAGGGCACATGCTACGGCCCTCAGCTCGGTTACACGATCCCGACGACGTTCCTAAGTGACGTCGGACTCTCAACGGAGCTCGCAACCGTGGCCGAGACGGGCTTATTACTTCTCCTTTCACTCCATCTCGTTGCGGCCGGGCTCTCGACCATCGTCTTCATCCTCTCCTTGTTCTTGCACTCGCACGCCGTCGCCATCATCGCACTCATCATTGCCATCGTGGCCGCAATCATCGCGAGCGTCGTGTTCGCGGCGGACTTGGCGCTCGTGCTCGTCGTCAAGAGCAAGATCGACTCCTTGTTCTCAGGCGCGACCTTCAGTGTGCATTTCGGTAATGCGGTGTGGATGATATTGACGGCGCTGATTCTGACTTGGGTCGCTGTGGTGGTGTTGTCTGCACGAGCATGCTATTGCTGTGGGGTGAGACGGTGAGTGATTCTCAATAGCTCTGTCTGCGGGCGACATTGATATGGTGGACGACCCTAGCCCGAAGGAGTCTGAGAAGTCGATGTCATTGCTATAAGAGGGGTGTTTCGTGTGTTGCTTTACGACCATATGATACCAGATTACGAATGGAATGATCACTCTGCTTTCACATTCATCCTAATCATGTCAACAATAAAGGCAGCGCACGTCCGACTCCCGAGATTACTTGTCCGCGCTCGCTCTCCGGCGCACGCTACCCGAATCGGTAAAACTGCGTGCCGATCATGATTCATATAGAGTACTTCAAATACCATTTATTGGCTAGGATAGCTGCAAAACGAGTGTCCAATATATGTCCGCGTGACGATGTATTTCGTTGATCATATAAAGGCCAGACAGCCTGCGAGAACAACGCTCGCAATGACGGAGGGTGGGCTCGCAGCTACTGAGCCAAGTGCAGCGTTCTTGTTCTAATTATCGAACGAGTCAACATCACGCGCACGCGCCACTAATGAAAAAATAAAACTGACAAGCATATGTGCACTGGATGCCGCAGGACATCCGTTCTGACACCCAAGGTTGATGTTACTCCCGAGGACGGCGGCGAGGCCGGGTTCTATCGGTGCTGGCTCTGGCTCGGGGACGGGGGAACAGGCGACTGTATGGGTGAAAATAGATCAGAAGGGGCCAGGATGTTGTATATGGGCAACTGACCTAGTGCAGCCATGGTGAGGAGAATCATCCATAAGCAAAAGACAGCGCGAGTGCCTGCAGTGGTCCAGCCGGAGAGGGCATGCATGATGATGATATGAAAAAATAGGTAACGTAAAATAATAGACGGCGGTCTGGACAACACACTCAATCAATGAGCGGGAGATGGTCTCTTGCATGACGCTGCTCGTCCGTCTTATAGCGGCGCAACGAAGCAAGCCATTTGTTCCGAAATGAGATGTATTCAACCCAAAAAGGAAAACATTGTTATTTGGCCGAAGCCCCTATTCATTTTATACAAAGATGCTCGGCTATGAGACGATAGTACAGGTGTCTTGGATACAGATCGCAGCGCTGCTTGTTCTCTCGGTCACTACTTTCTACTTGCGCTCGCAGGCGCACGCCTGACCCTGAGTGGTACACGTGCAGTTCTCGCCGGAACCACGGCATTCACACTGTCATACCACGAACATTATCAACGCAAGTTTCAGGTGGATAGGAGAAGTTCACACCTTTGTCGAATGCGGGGCGTTCACGCATGGGCCGCAGTCGCACCTTCCTTTGGGACAAGTGCATCCAGTCCCGGATGGCCCGCAGGCACTATGCAGTCATATTCACAGACTGAACTTCAAGCTTATTTTAGGAGGGCGTACCCGCAGTTGCTCTGGCATGTACAATCTCCTGGCGTAGTCATGGTGTGGAGTGAGGAGTGAGGAGTGAAGAAGTAAAACAGGCCGACTTGACGCATTAAATATTGTGGGGCCCAACTATGTAATGTGACGTCACTATCTCGCACAAGATTTTTTCCCGGATCAATAGGCTCAACTTCAATGCTAGGTTAAGTGTGCGAAATTGTTCATGGAACGAGAGCGTAGGTCTTGTTACGGTGGCCTGATTGGAACAATGGGGTATGTTTGGATTGAGTGGCAGGTAAGAAACTTCAGAGGTTCGGACAGGCTAGGCACTTCTTCGTATAGTCAGGATTGACACTATTGGTAATGGATGCATAACAGGGTTGCTGCGAGTAACGCCACACTTTGCGGCCCCTCTTCCTCATGTCATGTGAGCAAGAGGAGCCACCAAAGTTGAACCGCTCTGTTCGTCAATTTTCTTCACTTTGACAGAGGAGCCACTTTTCGAGCCCACATGTATCGTCTCCTTGGTGTCTTCAAAAATCACGACTCGAATCATGAGTCTCAGAGATCAGACGAAGATAGTACCCCATCCCCCACACTGAGTCCCCAAAGCGAGCGATCCAACGACGAGCAAGGGTTCGAATTCTGTCCGGGCGATACCCCACCTGAGATACCTGACCCAGTGGACGGGACCCGCATAGATATGTCCGAACTCGCCGCCCTCATAGCCCAGTACGGACATGCTCCAGCTACAGCCTGGCTAGAGAGAGCACGATACTGCATCTGGAGACCGTCTTCGCCCGTTCCACAGTCGTCCTTCTTGCCCATTCAGGGGTACTTGCAAAACAAAAGGCTGGGTCTTTGCTTGAGGAAGCCCCCTTGTCTCTGACAAGGCGGCACTCGAGCCGACTTTGACCCAGTTCATCGCATGGGTCCAGTCTCACGATCTGCGTCTCGTCTACTGTTGCATACCCGAGGACGTTGCAGAGCTATTGGCAGACAGATGGTGGTGTACCGTCAGCTGTATCAGCGAGGATATCATAGACCCTGCTCATATCCTCGAGTTGACGCGGGAGGGTGATGAAGGTGGGCATGGATCAATGGTCAAGGACCTGAAGAAGAACCTCCGACGAGCAGAAAGAGCGAATGTGGTGGTAAAACATATCTTGAAGCAGGTTGGTCGGATGACCTTAGGCAAGAGGTCGATGATGGCATCGCCGCTTGGAAGCGTGCTCGCAGAGGTCCTCAACTGGCTGCCGTAGGCATAATCGATCTATTCCAGTTAAACACCGGGCTAAATATCACAGACCTCGCTTGACCCGTGGCTTGACTTTGAGAACAGAGAATATTGGATCGCCCTACAATACGCCAGGGTAAGATTAAGGCACATAGACACATAAATGCTCACCAACCTATTGACCTCGTAGGTGGTTGGCGTTCTGATCTTGACGCCAGCAGGGAATCCCTATGTCATCAAAAATGCAGTTCAATTTCCAGATGCGCCAAAAGGCACATCAGAACAATTAATTCACTCGGTACTTCGAGATCTTCGCGAGCACTCGCGAGCAACTCCGGGTGACAATTCAGGCAATCCTAGGGTCTCGTTCAATATCAGTGCAGCAAGTGATCTCAGGCCAACCAGGAACATCCCAGGAATAAAGTTCACATGGCTCAACCAGACGTACACAAAGGTCGCGCATAGTGCGCATCTCTTGAATCGACATGACTTCCGGGTCAGTTTGATTCATATATCTGGGCTTTTGATACTGACATATTCTCTAGCGCAAGTTTGACGCCATCTCTCGACATATGTTCGTATGTTACCCAGCTGAAGACGGAACTGGGTTAGATGGTATAGAGAAGTTGTTGATGCTGCTATTGCGTTGATAGGCATACATGGTAACATTAATTTCCGTCTAGATATGAGTGTTATTTAGCATTGTCTTTTGATTTTGATCTGTAAGTTGTAAATCATCAGATTATTCCTAATCACTTCGCCACAGCCGACACGACGATTTGTCCAACGCCTTGCGTATTTGCTTCTCCTTTCTATTGGGTGCAAGTGCGATGCAAGTGGGAGTGTTTTCCGGCTGCTCTGTCCATACATGATGAGGTATTGGCGATGGACTGGCGTTTGAGAGAGCAGTTGAAAGCTTCTCAAGCGCAGACGTATCTGGTGTCTGGAATAAACCCGAGAAATACGGCCACTCTTACCCGGAAAATGAACGAATCACACCTGTAGAACGATCTATTTCCATTTGTCACAATTATCGGAGATCATCAGGCAGACTCACTTTGCGCATGTTTCTGAGGTCTGCAAGATAGTCAATTGTTTCCTGTCGATCACGCGTCTCGTGCAAAATCTATCAGTGAATGCGTCAACAGAGGGGAGACAAAAGAACACGTATGTGACTGGCATACCGCGGTGGCCGCATGTGCCGCCTGAGCCATGAGTGGTCCGACGCCCCACTTTTCTTTCTTTGGCAGTGAATTAGTTCTCCACGGGACGCTCTGACGGCTTGACTCACGTCAAAGAGGTCCCTACGCACAATTATCTGCATCACGAGCGGCTCTGTAGATATTGGAGGTCTGCGGTGGTACGGCGTCCTGCGAGTCAGACACCTATGCCCTCTACCACGTTGAATCAAGGTTCCATCAGAGTGGGCTTACGAACGTAGAGCTGGGGCTGGGTAACTGAACTTGGGATTCCATTGCATCTAGATTGTGCTACAAGCAATTTGAGACGGAAATCGACCAAACGGAAAGGGCTGGTTCGTTTACGTAAGCTGAAGTAGTCAGGCCTTACTAAGTTAGAGCCATTTGTTGATGAAATTGACCGAAAAGGCACTTTAGGTGGTCCGACCCGTATTTCCTCATTGAACTTGGCCCAGCATGGCCGCTCTGATGAACGTGGAACTTAAAGATCTTACCTCTGTGATTCATAGAACTGGCCGACACGCTGTAGATGCTGGTAATCACGCAGATATTTGGCTGGGAGAATATGTCGATCCCAAGCAAGGAAATCGCAAGGCATGTACTATTTTGACTGGACGATCATTCCCTTGATCCGACATATCACCTTCCCCAGATCAACGTTGCGATAAAGGTAATTAGGAGCGCCTTCACTGCTGAAGAATCGATGCGGTTCAACGAGGTCAGTGGATCATCACATACCGCCCCTCAGAAGTGTATCGAAATCTGTGTCAGAAACTTTTGCGAGAAGCAAGACTTTGGACTACGATGGTTCACGACAATATCGCACCGTTTCTTGGAATCATGACTACTTCCGACGTGTCACGTCACCCAGCTCCTGCATTGGTTTCTCCATACTACGAGAATGGGAGCCTGCAGAAGTACGTTACAAGCAAAAACATTGCACTACACGGAAAGATGGATATAGTAAGTCCGAGTCATCGAAATCGCATCATTATAAGCGGAAATACTCAAGGTTACACATCAGCTATACCAAATATCTAGTGGCTTGGCTTTTCTGCATGGCCATCGTGTCGTTCACGGAGATATTAAACCGGTTCGGAGCTGGATTTCAACACTAGGCTATGTCCTCATTGTGTCCTGTGATCCTTCTAGGGGAACATCCTGATTAACGACAGTGGACAAGCCGTCCTGACCGACTTTGGTCTTTCCATTGTACTCGAAATGTCAGGCTTTACAACTAAGAATACACCGGGCACTCTTCGATATATGGCTCCTGAGCTCCTGGCTGAGCAGACAGCTGCGGGAGCAATACGACCCACACCCGCAACTGATGTCTGGGCATTCGCGATCACTGCAACGGAGGTGAGATGTATCATTGGGGCACACCTTCTCTTATGATCTCAATAACATTATACACATGTAGATATTCTCTGTAAAGCAACCGTACTGCAATCTTTCGAAGGACGCTGCAGTATTGGTATATGTCACACAGAGACACGGCAGGCTTAAGTATGACGATTACAAAAACGACATAAGGGAAGGTCTGTGGAGTTTGCTCGAGAAGTGCTGGAAACAGAATCCTGGCGAACGGCCCCGTATGGAAGATGTAAAGAGTTTCGTGGACAAAAAGAGGAGTAGCTATGTATAGGTATCAGTGTCTTCAAGTACAACGGCGCCAGTGATCTATAGCCTTGATTTGTTGCCGATACTGTACCCCTCGTCCTCAAGAACGGCCCTTGCAAGGTGTCCCACTATAGCAAACAACCGAGTATGGATATGAGCGTGTTCAGAACTCGCCTGGCGCCTGGAGAACCGAGCTGCGATCCCTTGCGAGATGACCGCCAGCTACATACATATATGATCTAGACAACAATCTGAGAAGGCTAGGAAACCGGGCTCACTCGGAACAGCATCCAGCTACGAACGAAAACCATATCCTCGATGGGGTATGCTTGATTGGTGAGGCGACAGTATTCACGTTCCAGGTCTTCTAAGGATGTAGGCACGTCCTCCGTTGTGTTTTTGAATGCCTTGATCATACCGAAGTTCTTGAAGAACGGGTCATCTGGTAAGTTTTTGGGATCAATCGCCCATGGCTGCGTGAGGTTCGCAAAATCTGCCAGCTAATACATATTTATTTCGAGTCGAAAAGGTAGTGTAAGGCAACCTACCGGGCTGCCGAGAGTACACAACTCCCAGTCTAAAATTCCAATTACTTTGTTCTCAAATGGGTGGAACATCAAGTTGTCAAGCTTGTAATCTCCGTGAACGATGCGTGAACCAGTTTTTCTCTCGTCCGGGAGATGCTTCTGATACCAATCTACTAGCTCGTCGAAAAATGGTATGCTCCCTGTCGGCTTCGCGGTTTCGATGTCGACTACCTCCGCCTGCACCTTAGAAATACGTGTCAAGGACTTGATTTGGCGGGGATAGTAACTCTTGGATGATCCAAAATTACCCAGCCCGATGTCAGTCGGGTCAAGGGATGCTAGCGCCGCAAGAGCCTGTACAGCGGATGTCCAACTAAAGGCGCTACATTTTAGATTTTATGCGTCGGGATTCATAAATATTCGCTTGCCATTCGCGTCGGTCTTGTGGGGATACTTCAAACATCCTGGGGTCGGTAAATATTCGACCTTCCAAATATTCCATGATGTAAAAGGGTGTTCCAATGACTTTGGCATCCTCGCACAAAGCATAGGGTATCGGAACAGGGATGGTTTGCCAAGGATCGGTACTAGGCCTGGTATTGTGCTGATGGAGAGCACTTAACATTTGATATTCGCGCTCGATCTGATGAGCAGTAGAGGAGAGTAGATCTCCCGCAGGCTTCTTTCGCAAAACAAAGCGTTTCTGTCTGCCATGATGTATGTCAGAGATTGCTTATGATGCGATGATGTTGACACGTGTACAAACCTAGCATCCGTTAGGATGTAAGTAGGATTGGACTAACACTTGTTGTCATTTGATGAAATATCGAATCAACTGATCAGACACACCTGTCCGAACTAGACAGAAAATTAGGTGCGTCTGGTCGATGACTTGGAACATACTTTGAATTGCTGGACGTCTACTGGGGAGCTGATCGCTGGAACATGTAAGACGAGATATTCATTCAGTTTACCGATGTCGATGCTATGGCGTATTGCTCCATATTCTCCGCCGATACGCTTAGGAGCACTGTTTGACATCTTAGGCGACTCTGGTGTCAGCCAGACCTAACCTCGGAACAACCCGGCTTGGCTAACTCCAATCACGTGATGTTTTGTGGCACGTGATATTCATAATTGCCCGACATTTCTTCTGTTAAGAACGAGTGGCTTGTATAGTAGTCGTTCCTTACTTCTTAGTGCTTCAACGATAGGCAATAGATCCATAGTCGAAGAAAGTTTTGAAACAAAATTTTCGTTGCTTGCGTGGCTCGAATAGACGACGTGGGAAATTGTGCTTGGAAGCGCTGACGTAAGTTTCCGGAGAACCTAAAAATTTGGAGAATTGCCACCATCATTTTCTCTTCATTTTCGTCCTCATCCTCCATGTTCACTGCAGCTCGTTCTTTCCGTGCCGCCGTTGCTCGTTCTGGCAACTATGCAGTGCGTTTTTCCTCCGTCCGAGTCGTTTGGCCCTCACACATTTTCTTCATAGGGCCTTCCGCGGTCCTTGATCGCGAGGAACATGAACACCAAAATCAATGGTATGTAGCTCCATGCTCTCTGAGTGCGGTCTAGGTTTGATGCAATCACGTTAGGACCCGTCGTGGGTATTGATTTGGGCACGACGAACTCATGTGTCTCCGTCATGGAGGGAAAATCGTCTCGTGTCATCGAAAACTCGGAGGGTGCCCGGACGACTCCTTCTGTCGTTGCCTTCACGAAGCATGGAGAACGGCTCGTCGGTCTTCCTGCTAAACGGCAGGCAGTTGTCAACGCGCATAACACCGTCTTCGGTTTCAAGCGGTTGATTGGTCGCCAGTTCAAGGACAAGGAGGTTCAGGACGACATGAAGCACTGGTGAGCAGTAGATACATCATCGGGAGGTTCTTTTTTCTTAATCGTTCGGCGTCTAGGCCCTTCCAAGTCATTGCCAAAGGTGATGGTCGTCCGGCAGTCCGGGTTGAAAATGGTGACAAGACCCAGGAATTCGTGAGTGGATGTACCTCCGACCACGCAACATATTAACACCGTTGAAAGTCGGCGGAGGAGCTATCATCTATGGTGCTTACGAAGATGAAAGAGACTGCTGAGCAGCACCTCAACAAGAAAATCAAGTACGTCTTATCAGGGGATATTGCCAGACTAGCACTAATCCAATTCGCTTAGTCATGCGGTCGTTACTGTACCCGCTTATTTCAATGATGCACAACGGCAGGCTACCAAGGATGCTGGTCAAATTGCCGGTCTGGATGTGCTCCGTGTTATCAATGAACCTACGGCTGCTGCCCTTGCTTATGGTCTCGATCGCGCAGATTCATCTATTATTGCTGTTTACGATCTGGGTGGTGGTACCTTTGATATCTCGATACTGGAGATGCAGAAAGGTGTCTTCGAAGTCAAGTCAACCAACGGTGACACTCACCTTGGCGGAGAGGACTTCGACATTGCATTGGTCGAATACATCTTGGGGGAGTTCCAGAAGGAGTCTGGTATATCTCTCAGCCAAGACCGGATGGCTATCCAACGAATCCGTGAGGCGGCGGAGAAGGCCAAGATCGAACTTTCGTCGATTGCCCAGACTGAGATCAACCTGCCGTTCATCACTGCCGATGCATCAGGTCCCAAACACATCAACCTGAAGCTGAACAGAGCAAACTTCGAGAACCTCGTCGGCAGCCTCGTCAACCGTACGGTCGACCCTTGCAAGAAGGCCCTCAGTGATGCCGGCGTTAAGGCTAGCGAGGTTAACGAAGTAATCTTAGTCGGGGGTATGACTCGCATGCCAAAGGTCGGAGAAACGGTGAAGAGCATTTTTGGTCGCGAGCCCAGCAAGGGTGTAAACCCTGACGAGGCAGTTGCTATTGGGGCATCTATCCAGGGTGGGGTGCTCGCCGGCAACGTCACGGATATTCTGTTGCTCGATGTAACACCATTGTCTCTCGGCATTGAGACTCTCGGTGGGATCATGACGAAGCTTATCAATCGCAACACCACCATTCCCACCAAGAAGTCTCAGACGTTTTCGACGGCTGCCGATGGTCAGACTGCCATTGAAGTGAAAATTTATCAGGGAGAACGCGAGTTGGTCCGGGACAACAAACTCTTGGGTAACTTTAACCTCGTTGGCATCCCCCCTGCACCCAAGGGTGTTCCCCAAATTGAGATTACATTCGACATTGATGCAGGTCAGCTTAAATTATCTGCCTTCATCTGATGTTTCGCTGACCGCTTCATAGACGGTATCGTTAATGTGTCTGCCAAGGACAAAGCCACTGCAAAGGATCAATCGATGACAATCGCGTCCTCGTCAGGTCTCAGCGACAAAGATATCGAGCGTATGGTTTCTGATGCTGAACAATACGCCGAGTCCGATAAGGCACGTCGTGCGCTTATTGAGGAAGCAAATAAGGGCGAATCGGTTTGTTCCGACACGGAGAAAGGTTCGTCCATAGGTATCGTACGCGTTGCACGTGCTTAAAGTTTCTTTGCTAGCGATGAACGAGTTCAAAGACCAACTCGACGCCACAGAGAAGGACAAAGTTACTAAACTAGTAGCGGAACTCCGTGAACTGGCAGCTAAAGGTCAGGCTGGCGACGCCTCGGTTACTGCGGACGAGATTCGAGAGAAAATCAGCGAAACGCAACAAGCTTCGCTCGGTCTCTTCCAAAAGGTCTACGAAAAGCGCAACGCCGAGAACGCCAGCTCCGAGCCGTCATCAGAGAGCAAGGAAGAAAAGAAGGATTAAATCGCTGGTGTTCTTGTTTTCGACTTGCTGATCTTGTCCTTGATCTCGCCGTGGCTATTTTGCCGTCCCTTCGTTTGCATCACTCACATTTTATCCGTACATGACATCGCATTACATAGATTATGATAAAAGTACCACCACTCATACTATTACGTCGTGGTTATTGTCACCATAACCTCTTTATGCAGCTAAAGAACACCCCGCTCAATCCATATACATTGCATTTATGCTTGACTTCTGCCACGACTCGACAGTACAAACAACTGCAAATGGAGTGCCGTATGCAACGCACTACCTTCAGTTAAGTAGCATACGACAGAACAGTGTGCATTCATTCAGATCCATCGTCCACATATGCCCAGTTCTCTTGCTCGCACTGCTAGCCTGCAGCTTGGTCCGATCGCTTTAGAGACTCTCCTCCGACATTACTTTGATCGAGTGAAGAAAGAAAAAGCTGAAGATGATCCCTTCACGCAACTTCGACAAGATGAACTCCTCTACGATGAGGCATTTAGTGTAGCCAAGGTTCGTTTCACCATATATTCGTCCTCAAAGCTTCCTTAATACAGTGCTTAGAGACTCCTTGGTATTGCCACCCAGTGAGTGCTAACCCACGCACCTATTCGCGAGATTCGCGTCTCATGGATTATAGTCACCCTGTTGAAGAGCTCCAGGCATTCTCTAATACGCGGACCCCGTCTCCTCCTTGGGTACATGTCGTACGGGTCACAGTCCCAATGTCCTGTTGTGACGAGGCCGCGGCGTTGCTCATACAAGCTCTTGGGGGCGAGCAAAGTGCATCCCATCTAGTGGGCGGCACTAAATGGTGGCAAGTGCGCGGTGTCACTGGGTAGGTTATGCCCATAAATTCTGAGTTGTGATTTACGACGTTACAGAATCGCTGGAGAATGGGTGACTGCCAAAAAAGATTGGGAAGAGTTCAAGAAACGTCGAAAGGCAATGAACGTAGGCAATAGTTCTTCGCAGGAAGCATCCATGTCTCTCCCTTCCTCGGCTTCAGAACCTATCAGCATCTATGACAAGGACGCGGATGACATGCGCTGTATATTATTCACTCATGGAGGGGGTTATTACTTCGGAAGTATCGATCAGGAGAGGTAACTTGTCCTCCGCCATGCTCATATTGTATGCTAACTACACTTGACTGGTGAGACACTGCATCCAGCGCCTCGCAAGAAAGACCAAGGGTCGAGTGTTCGGTAGGTGTTGCATGTAGTCAAATTGCTCCGATGATCACCAAATAAACTTAGCCATCAACTATCGATTGGCCCCGCAGTATCCGTTTCCTTGTGCACTTCAGGACCTAGTTGCGGCTTGTAAGTGCGATTAGTGGCTCGCGTGTATCCACTTACTTTCGTGAATCCCATAGACCTGTATTTGATCAAGCCACCTCCTGATGCGCCTCACCAACCGGTCAACCCTGCTCACATCGTAGTAGCAGGGGACTCTGCGGGAGGTGGGATCACCCTTGCTCTACTTCAAGTGTTGCGAGATACTGGTCAACCTCTTCCCGCTGGCGGGGTCCTGATCTCACCATGGTGTGATCTCACACATTCCTTTCCGAGCGTTCATACGAATACCGCCACGGTACCATTGAGTTTCTCTTTTCAAAACTATGCTTGACCGTTTCATGGAATTCGCCAGGATATTCTCCCTCCGTACGGGCTTTCTCTTCACAAGCCTAGTGCTTTGTGGCCCCCACCGTCCGAGGAGATGACGCGCAGAATTCATACTGGAATTCGGCAAAGGATTCGACAGATTGTCCGTGCTACTACCACGGGGAATACAACCGGTGAAGCAACTACTGTGGTAGTTACGGAGGACAAGTTAGCGGAGGTTAGCCTTAGTGGCGATGATGTGAAGTCAGTGTCAAGTGAAATGATAACGGATGGTGGTGCCACAGCATCGATGCCCTCGATCGATCAAAATGGGAATCAAACAATCCTTCTTGAGACCAACATAGGGGAACAACTGAAGATAGACTCCCAAGTTCAGCTGTATGCCCAGAACAGCCTTCTCACACATCCTCTGGTTAGTCCTGCCCTTTCATATTTAGGCGGGCTCCCCCCTCTATTCATTATTGCGGGGGACAAAGAAGTGCTCAGTGACGAGATAGTGTACTCGTGAGTTAGTTATTTCTATGAAGGACAGGTGATGATGACTCAGTGGTTGTCTTTTTAATTAGAGCTCATAAGGCAGCTGACCCTTCAAAGTTCCCCCTGAGAGATGAAGCTCGTGCGCTATATCCACCATTGGCGGGCATCGAGAAACGTTATGGTCCCACGCAAGTCCACTTTCAAATATATGATGGTGTGCTCTCAGTAAATGTCGAAGTGCGAGCAGGAGCTAATCTCTTTGTAGACGCGGCTCATTGTCTGCCGATCCTCTTCCCTTTCACTACGCCAGGCAAATACTGTTATCGTGCCATCGCTACCTTTGTGAAACATATTACGGGAAGGATACATGAAGCGAAGCCTTCAGCGAGTACCTCAGAACCCATTGCTTCACCTTCGCACCAGCCGGCCAGCAGTCCCGTGAGCGAGGACCTTTCCACCAATTTACCTATCCAGCGAGTTTCCAGCCCACTCTCCGATCGTTTTATATGCGAGTCACCTGACACCCAGGGCGATTCTCATCCCCTAGCAAACTCTCCTCTGTCTATATCAGATTCATCCGATCTACGACCATCGTTCTCTCGGTCGGTGTTCCTCTCCTTCCGGACGAAATCTGTGCGCGCACCGATGCCGAGGTCTATCTCAGATTGGTCCCTTGGAGGCGAAAAAGGCCTGTTGCGCCCCCAGGATGGCCGAAACGTGGGAGGTTCTAGTAAATTACGACGGAGTGTGTCAATGATAGACACGGCTGAAGTGCGCTACGCGGGAGAAGCAAGCGTTTACTATGACGATGAGGTAGGTGTTATCCTACAAACCATCGCGTGTGCGATGTCCTATCATGTGTGGACGCCCGACTAACTTTTTGTGTTATCTATATTTTGACTTGGCAGGGCCTACTATCTTGGAAGGAAGGCATGATTCGCGAAAGAGTATCCACTCGAGGCATAATCAGGCCGCTGGAGCCCGCCGAGAACCTTCAGGCTTTGAATGTCCCTGCAGCGACCATTGGAACTTTCTCGGAGAAGACTATGCGTCGTTATCTTGAAGGAAGAGCCCTTTTCGACAAGAAGCACGCGAAGGAGCTATTGGCCATAGAGAAAAAGCGGAACCGGAATATAGATCTCGCCAAAAAGGATATTACGAGGAACCTGGCCCACTTGCAGGGATTGCTGAATGGACGGGCAGCAGGCAAGCAAAAGGAGACTTCCCAGGCGTTTAGAGATGAGCTAGAATGTTCGGCTGGTGCTTTGGGATGGGCATGGGCAGATGAACGACCCCCGCCTAGCAGCATCGTCTCCCGACGCGACACAGACGAATCTCGCAGACTAGCTCTTATCGCTGACCAATCGATACTACAGGACGAAGTTCAGATGAATAGCAACAACCTTTGGACCGTCTTCACGAACTTCCTCGTTGCGCCGTCAGCCAAAGAATACCCAGCTTCCGACCCGGAAACTGCCGGGAGCCCTGCAGAACAAGTCATAGTGAGGAAGAGTAAATCCGTGTTTGCATCACTTCAAGCTCGAAATCGGGAGAAACGACCAAACCACCGCATATAGCTAGTCATACCAGTGAGTGCAACCGACTTCAATTCATCAGAGCATTACTCATGGTTGACGTCTTCTAGGGATTGTATGTATGGTTGAGCACAATTTGCATAGAAATGCGTCGGTGTTGTCTTGGACACGAGTTGCGCAGCGATTGTTGGTTACCGTGTCCATATCGCAAACCTGAACATATATATATTATCCATGGACCCAAAGAGTAATTGCAACGAAGTACCCATTCCCGGGGCTGAACCTCGTGGCCGAGCGTTGGCCCTGCGTTTATATGGATGATGTAGTGAGTTACCAAGCATGTTCGTGACAGCAGCGTCACCGATTGGCTACTTCACCTGGGGGAATTGCAGGCGTACGATGTTCGCACTCCTCCCCGCATGAGGATTCCAAATAAGTCCGCTCATATGATGTTGAAGCATTGCATTATTATCCCTTGGGGAATACTGAAACTACCCACATGCGACTACTTACACCGTGACTCTCCACGACGGTTCCAGCAATATCTATGAGAAAGGTGTGTTACAACTTTAGGTCCTTCGGCAAAATCTCGCTCTTAGTGTGCTCGATGCGAACGGACGGAGGCTATGTGATGGCAGGTCACTTCAAGTTCCAGGCATATAAAGAGTGCAACAATACGGCGTTTCATTCCAGGTTCCCCACAACTGATAAGTTAAAATGTTCCTCTCACTTGCCTTCGTCGCTGGTCTCTTCGCCTTGGGTAGGGGCCAAGCTACTACCCTCACCGGTCAATACAGTTGCTTGACACAAGGCAACTACGAGCTGTGCAACAACCAGTGGGGCATCGGTAAGGATATGATCACTGAGGCTGAATGCATGACTAAAATAAACCAAATCACAGCTGATGGTACAGGTAACCAGACTGCGACGTTTATCAGTACATCCGGGAATGATATATCCTGGTCCACTACCTGGACTTGGGCTGACAACGAGAACGATGTCAAGACATGTAAGGATTCATAGTGTATCATGACTGCCACTAATGACGCTTGGTAGACACAAATGTTGAGTCAACCACTGCCGTTGGTATGGCGGTGAGTCGAATTCTGCATCATCCTTGTTTGAAAACGCTCATATTTTCAACTTGAATGATAGTTGAGCGAAATCACCTCCGCACCGACGGCCTGGAATTGGGAATACGTCACCTCGTCCACCGGAATTCGTGCTGACGTCTCCTATGATATCTGGATCGGCACCACTCCCGACGGTGCGCAGGCCTCCTCAGCCTCCTCCTACGAGATCATGATCTGGCTCTCCGGCCTTGGCGGGTGAGCTGGCCAAAAGGAGCTATCTCTTCGTTTTCCTCACCTGTTGCAATAGTATCCAACCTGTCGGCTCTCTCCAGACATCTGATGTCTCAATCGCCGGCTATACATGGAATGTATGGGAGGGTCCCAACACTGACTGGGAGACCATATCCTTCGTCAGCCAAGACGGTAACATCAACGACTTTAATGCAGACCTGAATGAATTCTTCAGTGAGTCGTGTTTATTCGGGTGCATAGTAGACTGCTCTGACACGCGCATAGCCTGGCTCACCGAAAACGAGGGTGTCTCCTCCTCCCTCTATCTGCAGGGAATTGAATCTGGTACTGAGGCCTTCACCGGCGCTGCTGAGCTCATGATCAATAGTTACTCTGTCTCCGTTGCTACTAATTAGAGGTCTTTAATTGGTCGTATATTGCTACTAGTACTAGACGTGGATTCGCAATATTCAGGGGTTATTTTAACTTTTTGGGACGCCGTTGGAAATTGCGCGTTAATTGTCTTGCTCCAATTCTACGATCAGCACGTCGCGGTTTGCGACGGTTACTCATTCCCATGGTTTCACAATAGCGACTACAGCCCGGAGGCTTCGCGTCTCCATGTTCACGTACTACTTCGCTGTTCCCGCGGGCGATGTTAGCGCAACTCGACTCTTCCGGACTATCCTTTTGTCTGGTAAATCACTACTGGTGGTCTCGATGAGGTATCATAAATACGCGCTCAGATGCTACAGCAAGGACTCTCGCAAATATCCTCGCAAAAGGACTGGCTGGCTCAGTCTCGAGGTTGTGTACTATCACTATCTTTATTATCCTGGACCCAGCTTGCTAGACTCATCGACATCCCTCTATGGATTCACGGACTCCTATACGATTAACACCCCATCGCGGACCACTCGCCACGCCTTCTACCTCACCAGAAAGCAGCCCTACGTCTTCTACGCCGCCCAACGACGCTTTTTGCTGCCCCACAGCTATCCAACCGGCTCTTGACGTTGCTCTCCTTCAGCATAGATTCCCTGCGCTAAGTCCACCTATGGGACATCAACCTCGGACCCGTCTTTTCCTCTGGGCGCGCGAAGTTGCCGAGCAAAGAATATTTAGTCATAGTGCTTATTCTTACCCGCACCTTATGGTACTGGGAAGTATCATATATTCGACTTTGGAGATTGCAAAAGCTCTCGCGGGGATCGTCACGCTCTGCTTGATGATATGGGGACTCCTTGAATTCGTGAGTTATTATACATTACATGCTTTGGAGAGACTAACCAACGTTTCTAGTCCACATACACGTCCAAGCTGCCTCAACAGCCAAATCTCTGGATATCGAATTCTCAATTTCCCCTTCCATCTCCTACAAGGGCTTTGCGGTGTCACGCAAATCCTTCAATATGTGGATCAAGGGACCAGCATGACGCTGTTTTGCACTTTCTTTCAGAGCAAATCGGACATGCGAAAGCTCTATCATCTTTGAGTGGCAACCTCGGCTTACCCCTTCATACTTTCCTCGAGTTTCATCGATCGACGTATGTGTACTATCGTCGTAGCAACGACACCACAATCTCACTCTTCCTAGGCTTGCTGTTGGACGTAACCTCCCGAAATTATCTCATCTAGTCAAGCAAGTCGATGCAATGGAAAATTCGACCGAGTTGCTTAGCTCTTCTATCCTCGACTTTGCGCCTGGCAGTTTTATTGGTAGAAGTGTGCGTCCTTTCCGTTGTGTGTCCGACCCGTGTCTGACACTCGCTTTAGTTCACACTTGGCCTGGACGAGTTAGATGACCTCATATCCAAAACTGCGATTTCATTTCCATATGAAAAACATCAGGATGCGCGCTTACATGCAATATATTGGCGCACCGCCTCCAACCTACTCTTGGAATACTCCGCTGCGCGTGCGCGAGCTAGAAAACTATTGCAACATATCCGCGCCCTCCACCAACAGCTGTCGCCGTTGATTTCAGCTGCCTATGCTGCCGAAAGCATCGAGAGGCGGACAAATGTGTGGTGGTGGAAAGGCACCGTTCGCCATCCTACTGCGTCTATCGGAGACAGGATGCAAGCCTTGGTGGCTGGACTGGAAATAACACTGGACAACCTTCATCGGTTAACTGCTTACCTTGACTGGATTACTGAGCACCTTGTATGCGGATTTCCTTTCTCCCCCGCGTTCCCACAATATTGATCACTTGGCCCTGCAGGCTCGGACGACCTTGAGAGACGCGTTAAAAACACGGCAAAGAACTGATTTTTTATCTACTTTTACGGCATTGCAAGAACTATTCACCCAGTCGAAGCCATCGAGGTTGACGCCGAAGAAACACTGTTTCTGTCGGGTCGACTGTGGGATTATGCCGCCAACCCGGCTAGAGCGAGTCGACATCATAGTTCCAGGCAGTCCTACAGTGCAGGCGCGACGCTGATCTTACTTATTGATATGGTATCTTATGCATTTCTTATGATATATGATATTCGAGTACAATTGACAAGAACCTAGTATGTATGTATGTATACATAGTCGAATCATGACCTACGTACCCCAGGATTTATGAACATAATCATCCCTAGCTTACCCTCAGGGGCGGCATTGACGTGTGGGTTGTCGGTACCTAGATGGAGCCTCCGGACCCCAGAGAAAGGGACGCTCACAAGCGGAGCGCCACGAAGTGACCAGCAAGGGTAGTCCCAGATCGGCATGATAGACCGCGCAGGGGTGTCAACATGAATACTAAATGGTCGTGGTCATATAGTGGAAGAGACTTCATGGGCGCCTATACCATGCTTGGACGCTCGAGGGGAAAGTAGCATTGCTAATGCGAAAGCTATGATATACGGAGATACAGTAAGAGTGGAAGGAACTGTAAACACAAAATTTGTCACAAATAACCACTGCCAGTCATCGGTCTGGCAGGGGCTGAAAGCGGGTGTAGTACTGCTTAGTCTGGGCTTCCACCATTTCCTGTGTGGATTCTGGAAGGTCTTCCACGAAACGACCTGAAGGCCTCGTCAGTCACTGTATCTGGTCAATATATACACTTTGACACGAACCCGGTGATCCGGCGAACAATGCCAGGGCGGGTATCACGGTATTGGGCGGGATAACGGTGTTGTCTGCGACCTGCGCACAATCTTTAATGATCGTGAATTTTCCCTGGAAACTGGCCATGAGGACGATAGGCGGAGAACGGAGAATATATGGCCTCACAATGATGCAGTTCTTCCCGATGACAACATGGTTACCTATCGTTGCTGCTTCGACGACGGAGTTGGCGCCAATGTGAACGTAGTCTCCGATCTTCATCGGATAGTAATTGAAGTTTCCGCGATACGTTTTGTACGGCGGCCTAGTGATGATACGATCGTGAATGGGAATTCAAAGTGACAGAGTGGTGGTATACCTCATAATGCAGCTCTCCCCGACCAGACAGTACCTACCCAAGGATATGACCACCGCATGTCCTGGACCAGTCCTCCTGAGATCCCCCCGGATGATTGCACTGCTCGATATGATGGTCTTGCCACCGAGGATGATGTTTTGTGGTCCAGCGATAGTTGCCCGTCGAGAAACCTTGTTCCCTGTGTCCTTTGAATGCGTCTATGACCTCTCTCGACGCAAAATAAGACTTTTTGGTACCGTTTCAATGAATTCGGCTTTGGAATAGTAAACGGGTGCATCCATGCCGGGGAAGACGCGTCCCACCAAATGGCCGTATATGTACAACTTGAGAGGCTGGTTCCTCTACGTTCAAGCAAGCAATGTTGACAGCCCGTACAACGTCAAGTCTCTCGCAAAGTCTATGTCGACGAACAATACTCAGCACCGTTGACGGTCAATGCATACGAAGCTTCGCGACACAACGGCGGCAAGTTTTTAAAGCCGCCCTCAACCCACAACTTGCACCGTTCCCTCGACAGTGGCCACAATTCAGCAGACCGTTGACGTCCCAAAGCCCCGGTACACACACGTTGGATCCCCGGGAGGACAACCAGCCCGTAACGTACCATGGACCCTTGGCCCAGACCTTCCGCCGCCTCAAGATATTCTCGCTGGCCACACTCGGACTGACGTGCACCATGGCCCCGTTCCTCTTCATCGTCGAGTCGTCTCTCCCCATGTCTGCGCGTCTCTTCCTGACTGCCACCGCCGTATCCACCAGCAGTATCTCCACGGCACTTGTCGGCTGGTGCGGCGCTCCGTACGTCGTCGACCTCCGTCGCCTCACCCCGGCCGAGAACGGAGGCATCGAAGGCATCGAAATGACCACCCTCACGCTGACACTGAAGAAGCTCACCACTCGCGTCTACGACGCTGATTTTTTGGTGGAGACGAACCGTCCGTTTGCCAAGTGGGAGCTTCCCCTGGCGATACAACTCCCTCCTTCCGATGAGGATAGTACTGCGACAGGAAAAGCCGGTGCACCAGGGGAGGAGGAGACAGTTGCGGAAACACTGAACGACCGGGGTCAGGTCATCGGTCGCTGGATCGTAACGTGGGGCAAGGGAGGCACTGGAAGTTGTCGGAGGACCGGCACCGTATTGCGGTAAGTCTTGCGCGTGTTTATCGTCGGTGCAATTAATCGACACACCGCCGACAGCTACTTCAACGTACACGAGGAGCTTCTCTGAAGGAACCCAAATAACCCGTTCCAAGTTTTCTGCTTTGAACGTGTCACTGATTCGCTATCATTATGACGTCTTATTGGCATCGGATATTGACATCATTTATGGAATGTCCACACGCTGGATAGGGAGTAAGACTGCTCAGAAGCTGTGTGCCGCCGCCCTTCGACCGTGCCATTGACGATGAACTCGAAACCAGACTGCACCAGTAGTAGACTAGTCATCCTTTTCCCTTGACTTCTTTTCCATCAACTTTTCCCTACCAGGCTAGTCAAAGATCTGGTCCAACCAGTTTACACAATCCCGTTATTCTGGAAAGACTAGTAGACAGGGTTCTTGCCGCGGGCTCCCCCATGATGCAGGGCTGGTTCCCACAGCAGGAATTTCTGAGGTCCTTGCATCGTCATTTACTGCCTCCTGCAGGGCCGAGCAGTGGCCAACATGATCCGAACGGAACATCATATATGGGAAATCTCTCATGTGCGACCAACGCATCATACTTGTACCACCATCCCAGGATAAGCGATGCCGAACACGTAGCTCAGCGCTCAGAGATATAAGGAAACAGTCGCGTTAGTACCCGCGAGGCGTTTACTAAACGCCTAGATAGCCGACGTCAACTCCAGCCTCGTGCCCGAACCCGCCCATTCCTAGCTAGAAGGAATGTATCTGACACGAGGTAGACAGTTCTTTGGGTTCGATCTTTCCCTCATCAAGGCTTCCTTTTGTTGGCCGCATCGGCATAGAAAGCCGCATCTCTTGATCTGAACTACGACGTGGGTACGACCAGTCGAAACCTAGGCTATACAACACAACCTAAACCCGATCGGAGAAAGGTTTCAAATCCTCATGCGTAATAACTTGGATCAGAAGCCAACAACTCTCGATATGCCAGATAGCGGCCGGTAGAAATGCGGCCACCAACGGAGCGAAAAGGTTTGGTATGCAGACAATGTAACAGATATCAACAACAGATTGATCGAAACACTCGCACCAGCACCAGGGTAACTAAAGCTTGCCCTTTATCTCCCTGATCCGTGCTCCTTCAAGGCGCTCATCTGTGGAATGGAAGAGTTGAATAGATATAAGCAGCGACGGAGTAATGCAACACCCACAATTGGCGTCATATAGATTATCATTCGGGGTAGGGGAAGTGTGCAGGTGGATATTCGAGGCATCGACCATCTGGGGTACGACTTCTTTGATGGTGCGCGCACCCAATAGTCGCATATTCATTTCAAACTCGTCCTGGTGATAATCAGTGACTAAATGAAGGGGAGCATTAGCAGCGACCATACATGCAATATTTCCAAAGCTCTTTCCACTCCGTCTTGTCCGTATGATGAGAATGCATAGAGAAACGGGCGACCCACACCAACTATTGGCACATGTAACCAAGAAACATGCAGCAAAGGATGGGTCTTACCTGCTGTAGCTCCGAGAGCTACGGCTTTGATAACGTCAGTGGCACGACGGACGCCTCCATCAATGAATAGTTGAAACTTCTCATTGGGGAAGTTCAGGCCACGCTGTTCTTTCAATTTGGTTACCACCTCAACGAGAACTTCGATCCCAGAACGGGCAAATTCCAATTGACGACCACCGTGATTTGAAAGTACAACTCCAGCCAACCCAGAATCGTAAGCCTGAAGCGCGTCTTCCCAACACTGAATGCCTTTCAAGACCAATGGCACTAGACCAGAAGAGTACATATAGTTGCAGAACAGACTAAGTTTACGAAACTTACTTTTAGTTATGCTCTTGAAAAAATTCATGTCCGCCCAATTCAACCCCGGATCAATGAAGGACTCCATGTACAGAAGTTGAATCACATGTTTACCCTATGAAGTTGATGCTGTACTCACACTGATGGCTCTCGCGGCGCCTTGCGAGCGATCAATGCCGCTTTGACCAACTTGTTTCACTTCCGAAGGGTCCTCTGCTTCGAACTTCTGTCTCATATCCTTCTCGCGGCGTCCAAGCTGAGGTGCGTCAACGGTAATGAATAAGCCCTTGATCCCGCGCTTCTCCGCATGTTGGACGATTCGCTTGGTAACCTCGCGGTCCTTGTTCACGTACAACTGGAGAAATTGAACTTGACCAGGAGCTGCCGTATCCACAATCTCGTCGAACGAACACGACGCAAGAGTGGGGATCTGCATCAGAAGCTAAGAACACAAGGAAGATACAGCCAACACGTTCTCTTGCCATTTGGATAATGCCGTATTTTGCGGCGGCGCGAGTCAGGTTCAACTCACCATCTGGGTGACCAAGTTTGCCCAGGGCAGTGGCAGTCTAGGTATTAGAGCTAAGCAGGATCGAGCGTCCATTGAAGTTTATTCTTACTATGTATAGGGGCATGGACGTCTTGTGTCCCAAGATAGTTGTGGACCAGTCAACCTGCGAGACGTCCCGAAGCACTCTAGGTCGGAACCATACACTACATAATGTATTAGAAAACCAGCACGGTGAGTATGCATTCTGACTTACCGGTGGAAAGCAGCGTGGTTTTCTCGGTTTGTAATCTCATCGTCGGCCGCCGAGGAGTAATACGCCCACGCTTTTTCTGGCATGACCATCCTAGCAATAGCCTTGGCAAAATGAGGAATACGGCCATCCGTCCCAAGCTTAGATTGCGGACCTCAAAGTCATGAAGGTTAAGAATCTCAGAAAGAGATGGTCGAGCTGCGACACGGGCTTCCCGGGCACGGTCCTCGTCCGTGATCCGTTCTTCGACCTTGATCACAGTGGCGAGATCGACAGGTCCAAGGCTATCGTTTATGAGCAGATAGGAAGCCAGAGAGATTAATGTGATCCACTCACTGTCTGTCTGGTTTCAGATTGGTGGTAATAGCATCCGGGGGGTGGATAGGTTCATATTCCTTCCTGTGAAGGCGATCAGCGCTAGTGCTTTACCGGGTATTCATTTCACCTACGTCGCATCTTTTCCTGCATACTTTAGGATAATCTTGCTCCCACCTTCGCGGCTGTGATAAGCACATTGAAGCAACCCGGTGATTCCGACGTACCAGGGTGGTCTAGGACAAGTTAAACACCTGAGTAAGCGCATAGATGGAAGATAGTCCTCACCGTCTAAAAAGTCTGTGACATCGTACACATTGCCTATACGAACATTTAGCGCTTGGCCACAGCCGTAATGCCAACCGCAATTGAACGCACCATGAACAATGATCCAGCAACTTTCGCGGGTATTGTGCAACGCAACTTCTTTGCCTGAAAGCGGCTTACCGGAAGCGACCATTGCAGGCAGTGGGTCGAAACAGAGCGAGCCGATTTTCGCGCGAACCTGCTACTAGGTAGTCGGAATTCGGAAGCGGACCCTGCGGCGTGCCGAGATATAAAAAAAAAGATCCGAACAACGGGCCTTCCAGATATAGATTCGGAACGCCGCCTTACTTAATCAGATCAGAATAAGTAACCGGTCACTTCGGGGCAGATCGACACACCACGTAACTCGAACCAATTTGTTCAATTCTAAGCACTTGATTGGTAATGGGGTTATTCTCCTAGTACCACGGCTACTCAACGTACAAGTGAATTCCAATGACAGCCTTTATCCATTGAAGAAATTAAAAGATAAAAAAAAAAAGAAAATCTAAAGGAGTGACCATAGGTACGAGATGCAATGCTGACGACTGTGTTACACAGCATGATTAAAACGACCGAGAGGAGAGAGGAAAGGAGAGGAAGGAAGGACTGAGACTTAAATAATAGTCAACCTTAAACAGCTTCGAAAGCATTTCCGCCAGCACGCGTGTCGAGACTGACAATATCGCTGAGACCTATAGGACTGCCATCAGTATTGGCGTTCGGATTGCGACCCTGGAACCTACCCATGACTTCGAAAAATGCTCTCGGGTCCATCCCTTGCGCAGAACTGAAATCGGTGCCGGTCTTCTTCAGAGACTGCATAGCCGCACGAATACCGTGCACCGCAGCAACGCAAGAAACCAGCGAAAAGACTGAAAACACCTCAGACCGCAAATTAAATATCAATGAGAATGAACTCACTGATAATCTTCGCTCCCATTTCCTCAGCCTCCTTGCAAGTGAAAGAGGGAGTAAGACCACCCGAGATGACATTCACAAGAACGGGTTTGGGAGCCAGTGCTTTCACCGTTGAAGAGAGGAGTTGGGCGCTCTTGACACCCTCGATAAAGCAGACATCAGCACCTGCGTCGGCCGCAAGTTTCAGGCGTGTGACAGCTTCTTCCATGCCAAGAACTTGGGCGGAATCAGTGCGGCCAATGATTACCTATGAGGGTTGGTGAGACAATCAAATCGATAACTTTGATTTACCCCTTGTGATCACTCACAAAGTTAGAATTGCCGGGAATAGAATCGCGAGCGATAACCGCAGCGCGGATGCGAGTGATAAACTCCTCCCGTGAGACAACCTGCTTCCCCATCAAGTGGCCGCAACGCTTAGTCTGTACTTGATCTTCGATGTGCATGGCAGCTACACCAGCCCGAGCGTATTGATATACAGTGCGGGCAACCATAGCTGTGCCTCCGAAGCTACCCAAACACAGATCAGGAACCGATGAAACGATCGAGGAGATGCAATTACTCACCCAGTATCGGCATCGGCAATAACGGGGGTTGTGGGACTCAGACTGCAGACCATTTGGGCACTCTGAACAAAGTCGTTCAAGGTGGCAATGGCGAGGTCGGGCTGGCCTAGACGTGAAGCAGTGGTAGCTGCTCCGCTTTGGTACATGCAGTCGAAGCCTGCCTCAAGCGCACAACGGGCGCTGATACCGTCACAAATACCAGGTGCAACCTGACGATCCCGATCAGATAAAAAAAATCATCGACAAAGTAAGCACTTGTATGTACCACAATACCCGGACGAGCGAGCATCTGACGAAGACGGGTAGCAGGATCCCATGACAGAGGACCCTCCATAAAATTCTTGGGGTCCAGACGAGCATTATAGTAGGCTCCAGCCTTCAAGGGGGATTCCGGAGAAGGCGTCGCAACAACAGAAGTAGGCCTGGTTTCCTCAACGGGGGTAACTGGCACATCTGTTACGGCGGCAGCGCCATGCGATTCAGAGGTCTTGTAGAAGTCGAGTCCAGGCATGGTGTGAAAGGTGTGACGTAGAGGGACTGGTCAGTATACACAAAGGTGATTAAGAGGGAAGGCGTGTTTGGTTCGGTCAGTACCAACCACGTTTTATACATGAGGAGGGTCGCATTCGGATAATTTTTCCACTCAGTGGGATGCGGCTCCATGATTGGAAGGGTCACTGGCAGGCCCTTGTTACGTTGCGCCGCGCTAGACCTTTTCGGTGCGCCATATCGGCGGTAGTTAGCTGCCGCACGGGCAAATTCATACCTACGCCGCGGGGAAAGGCGGACGTACTACTTCAAAATGAAAGAGAGAGCATGGTATAATTAGAAAGACTGAAAAAAACTGCCAAATGGATCATCCTGGATGAAACCTTGACAAGATTACCGGACTTTTCGTTGCTAGATTGGGTCGTGTTCAAGAACCAACCGGGTTTAAATTCCGCCCCATCATGTAGTAAATTCAGGGTCTCGATATCAATTATCATAAATGCCAAATATTAGCGTACATACATGGTGTAGAAGTAATACCATTTCCGAATGACGGCGTTGTGACGCCCATCCGGTTCACCTGGACATAAGGAATTCGAGGGATTCAGGCGGCACTTTTTTTCATGAAGGTGCGTACTCCCCACTGTTTGCCCCTTGAAGTTACGGCTGTTGAACGGAAATACAGTCAGTCTGCCAAGCAAATCATCCAAAGTAAAAAATATTTATAGATCACCCTTTACGTAAGCTCAATCTCGAGGAAAGATCTAAAGTTGGCCAATGGCAGCTGACTACAGTATACCGTGACCAACGGCCGACTCCGGAAACTTGCCCGCGTCCGAGTTGGATTCCAGAATATGTACCACACAGCATGATGTGTTGTGGCAACAAGATTCACGGGGTTTTGCAAGGAAAGCTCAGTTCGAGAAGAAGAAAAAACATCACTATTCAGGTAAATATTTGAACAAACTGCTATTTTGGATGGTAAATTGGGAAAATTGGTAACTTGACACGTCAATGTTATGGGTGTGATAACCTCCTCAATTCGAGAACTCAAACGTTCACTTCGGTGGGTGACCCTGTGGCTCCGTAAGAACGCAGTGCCAATTGGACCCATGGAGTTTGCAGCCTGCGGACACTGCAGACTTTGATTGCTCCTTAGCGTACTCAAGCTAAAGAGAGTCACCTGTGGTTGTAGGATTCGCTATCCCCACACGGGACTGCGTCGGAGATTACGAACCTAAGCAACATACGATGGAGTGGATCTAGAGAGACCACTAATCATAGGGTCGGCTGCCCGAAGATGATGACCAGGGTATACGGTATCTTCACACACCGGACTCATGCTCAGGCTGTCTCTTCGAGTTTCTCTGTTTCTAGATCATATCTGCGGTCCCATCATACTTGGCTCGCAAGCATCCCGAGGACTCATTTGCCTTTGGGAATCCCTCCGTGAGTTTGAGTACATCACTTGCATGCCAGAGACGGCTGAAATGCGGTAGTTTTGAGTCTGCGGTGAGGATAAGGCGCATTTAGACCAAATCAACACCTGCCCTCAATAAATTCCTTGTCTCTACGAATCATGTTCGATGTGGAGCTAATATTGTATCAGCCAAGAGCAAGCAATCTCTAATACGGACATCGTAGTATGTGTGGCTGCTAGGAGCAACTTTCTCCCTTTCAATGGCCATCTCTTACGCCGGACATCCAATCGTGGCGTTAGAGGGGGCGCAGGCCGTCCAATGCCTGTGCACCGGCATCCGGAGAACAAGCGGGCGTTGGTGTTTTTTGTTCTTCCCAACACGAGATACACCTATAGTTTTCCCACTTTATCATTTCAGCCGTCCATCGGGGAAGAACAGCGGAGATGTCGGCCTGATGCAACGGTCGGCGTTCGCAGGCAACACCACCACCTGCTGAGAGGGCCGGTCTAACTCCGAAAAATTGCTTGGTTGCACCTCCAAAGTGCCCCGTTGTCTGCAGGCTTGAATAGATGTTGGGTGGAGATGATCGCTAAAAGTTCTTTCTGCGGTCTCCACGGTTCCGTGTACAACAACTCAAAAACCACTGAAATTTTGAAACTGATGTCCCTCCACAGCAATTCCCTCCCTGGATTCGATAGCAATGTCTTACATCTCCTCTGAGTCGGTCGCTGAGCACTCCACTCCCTCGAGTTGCTGGATCATCGTTCATGGTATGCTCTCGCCAGGTCGTGAACGATGCCACCCAAACTAATCCATTGGACAGGTAATGTCTACGATATTACAGAATTCTTGCCAGGTACAGAATATCCATAGTTTCAAAAATATCTCATGCTTATTTTCTTGCTAATACAGAACATCCCGGTGGTAGTAGAATCCTCCTGAAGTACGCCGGGCAAGATGCCAGGTAAGCAAGCGCCTCGTGTAACTATACGAAATCTCAACCATCGTCATGCAGTGAGGCGTATGATCCGATTCACCCCCCTGACGTGATTACTACGCATCTCCCTAAAGAGAAGCAGTGAGTAACTCGTGCAATAGTGACCGGCGATCGTATACCTACTACCACGGATTTCAGTCTTGGCGCTCTTGATCCTAACACTGTTGTTAAGGAGAAGCAATTGACTGCGGAAGAGATCAAACGCCAAGAGTTGCTGGCTACTCGTCCATCACTCGATGAAATCGTGAACTTGCACGACTTTGAGGTAGGTATAATCTTTTAGCAATCTGAGCGACAGTCTTACGGTCCTGTTTAGGTAGTTGCCAAGACAATTCTCCCTCCCAAGGCATGGGCCTACTACTCCTCGGCTGCAGATGATGAGATCACTATACGGGAAAACCGCGCCGCATACCAAAGGTTCGAGACTATCTTGTTGTCCATTCTTTCCGGACTCGGTGTTTATACTTCGCTTACAGAATCTGGTTCCGGCCACGAGTTCTCCGAGATGTCAGCAAAGTCGATTGGTCGACCACAATTCTGGGACAAAAGTCGTCACTTCCCGTTTATATCGTACGTTTCATTGCCGAGAACTCCGCAAAATAGTTTTTGAAGGGGGTCGTAGTCTGCAACCGCGCTCGGCAAGCTTGGGCATCCAGACGGTGAACTCAATGTGACACGCGCCGCCGGGAAACATGGTGTTATTCAGATGGTGAGCACCGTAAATTCGGCTTCAATTCGTACATTGTATTAATCCACTTAACTTAGGTCCCTACCCTCGCCTCTTGTTCTTTCGACGAGATTTTTGATGCTACTGTCCCTGGACAAGTTATGTTCCTCCAGCTGTACGTCAACAGTGACCGAGAAATCACGCGGAAATATGTACAACATGCGGAAAAGCGTGGTGTCAAGGGACTCTTCATCACCGTCGATGCTCCCCAGCTCGGCCGCCGCGAGAAAGATATGCGTATGAAATTTGTTGACGAATCTGGTGTTGCCAAGGTCCAGGAGAACCAGTCCGGCGTCAAGAAGGACGAAGGTGTCGCCCGCGCCATCTCAGTAAGCTTTGCGCACTCGGCTCGCGTATTCCTCTAATTAAACTTGCCGATAGTCGTTCATCGACCCTTCGTTGTCATGGAAAGATATTCCTTGGTTCAAAAGCATAACGAACAGTACGTCCCGCGAGCTCTATTGATCGCCTCTCGGATTGCTAATATATGTCCCGAAGTACCTATCGTATTGAAAGGCGTTGCCACACCGGAAGACGCGCTAAAGGCATATGACTACGGCGTTGCCGGTATCGTCCTCTCCAACCATGGCGGTCGCCAACTCGACACGTCTCGTTCTGGTATCGAAAACTTGATCGAGGTGGTGGAAGCGTTGAAGACTCGTGGCCCTTGGCCTAACCCGAAATTCGAGGTCTTCGTCGATGGTGGCATCCGACGTGCATCCGATGTTCTCAAGGCGATCGCGCTCGGTGCCAAAGCTGTCGGTGTTGGACGCGCTTTCCTATACTCGTTCTGTGCATACGGAGAAGCTGGTGTCGAAAAGGCTATTCAAATATTCCAGGTACGTACTAATGAGTCCTTTCACTGGCGACGGACGTCACATCGGATAGGCTCATACCTGAGATGACGACGGACCTATACCATGCCATATTGTATCGTGTCACTGAAACTCGTGGTTTTTAGGACGAACTTCAAATGGGAATGCGCCTCATCGGTGCCCGCACCATCGACGAACTGACCCCAGACTTGGTTGACGCAAGTGGAATTCACGCACGCGTAGGGTTGACGCCGGCTGACAACTTGTATAACGCAACATGTACGTTCTCCGTCGGCTGCTCGTTCCACTTTTCGGTCCTGACTTTTTTTTGCACTAGACCAACCTCTGGCTCTTACTCAGTTCAAAACCAAACTGTAAAAGAGGATTCAACCATTTCCATCTGGGATCATGTCGTTCAAACTTCCATATTTTTACCCTGCAATACCTGGCTTGTTTTTGTAGATCACATAACCTTTTTCTCGTTAAGACGCGGACATTATGTTGGCACAGCTCCTCCCATAATCCATGTGGCAGTCAGGGATGCAAAGTCTAGATAAGCGGAGCAAATATCAAATCGGTTTTGCACTTTCTGCAAAGCGTTTTTTGGCCCATATCCTGCGCCGGCTTCATTTGGAAGGACCCTTATTTGCCTTCTTTTGCTAAAATTGTACACACGTGCTCATATTCGGGGCTCTCGTACGGCCCCACACCGGAAGTAAAAACGAGGTCAAGCGGCTAACGTGAAGACAATATGTTGCGCCTTTGCACATATGGCCATACGCCGTGATTTCGTAGTAGGGTGTGAGACTTTCGACGTGCGATTGGTTCGATACAGTTTAGCAGAAGAGTCGGCTATGTAGCCATTTGCCCATGATCGTGCGGCGCATCATATGTCCATTATAAGGACACGGCTCATACGTTTGTCTCATGTCATATCGTCCCGAAGAATGAGAAACAAGAAAATCACGAAAGCAAGGTTGCTGCGTCGTTGGCCGGCCCACAATCTCCAAAGGTAGCATGGAAAAAACTTTGTCTCAGCCACAGCATGGCTAGGTGTGTTCCAGTGAGAAAGTTCTAGTGGAAGCTGCGAGTCGGTCCGATGTTTCACTATACCTTTGTTTGCCAAGTCTGCGCCAAAGGCAGCGTTGTCCGACAACGCAGACGACATGGGCAATACTCGCTCGACTCTAACCGAAACTACCGCCGAGAAGCTTATACGGCAATCTCCTCGTGTGCATGATAAGATGCGTCTAGAGGCGGTGAGGCTTCTAGTCCCCAACATCGCCAAGGATCCGTATTCCCCGAGGACATGAACGTCCTCGCACCCCAAGTGATGGCATAGTGGCTGAGTACGAGGTTCAGCTCCTCGACCTCGTCGAGAAGCTCCAGGTGGGATATCCTGTACATGCCAAAAGATGTCGGGACGAACCCAGCTTCACCGTTGTGGATAAACAAGTGACTCACCGCTCGTGCTCGGAGGGGCTGATGTACTTTCTACGCACCTCGCTCAATGTGAGTGCACGGGAAAACGTGAATCCGTGACGAGTGAAACGGTTGGGTAACGAATCAACCGTAGGGTACGGGGTCGCGCCCGGTAAGGACACATTTCTTGACTATACGCTTGCAACTGAGAGATGAACGCAATGAAGAGAATGCGACAGGAATACCTGCAAGTTATTCAACATGACTCGACCAAAGGCGTCCTGGAGACCAAACATCTCATAGACGATGGCTCCAAGAATACTCCCGTGTTGTGCGGAGGCAAAGTGATTTACGAACCAGTCGACAAGGGTAGAGGATGACTCGGGCGCCATGTAAACCAACACGCATTCGAAAAGCAGGAGGGTAGGGAGTGATGGGGATAACAACTCATCGAGCAGCGGCCCTAATGAACTGGATGGCGGATGACGCAGATCGCAGGGAAGCAAGTGGTATTTGTTGGAATGGAGCGCAGTTCCACCGGATGCTTTTTTTTTTTGAGCCTTGAGATACGGGAGCTGACTGATTAGAAACACTTACCGATGCTAACGTTCTCCAGGACTGCGCTAAGCTCCCTGCTTTTGCGGATAGCCATCGCCTTCTTGGTGGTGACATCGGGAAAATCAAGTTCAAAGTACGATGCCAAGACACGCGAGCGAGGCCCGGTCTAACCAAGAGTCAGCGTCATGACCGGAAGGAAATGAAGCACGGACACTTATGCGCCAAAACCTGGTATCGCTTCCAGCTCCTAAGCTCACGATCTGGCATGTCGTGTCCTGACGTTCGCAGAGATCGAGCCACTGTTCGACGAGCCCATCGATGGACTTGGAACGGACGTACGTTCCGATGTTGATCAAAGGAGGACGAGCAGGTTGGAACTGGGTGCGGGGGACGAGTTGCGTGATAAATGGATCTTGGATATAACCCTTCTTCATTGCAGAGAGTCTTGCAAGGGCGGCATCTGTGTCAGTTTGGCGAACAGCACTGTCTGTATCTGTCGTGCCACCGCTGGTGCGCTGGCGTCCGGCTGGCGGCGAGGGAGGAAACATGTCTCAACTATGTCGAAGTGCCGAAGAAACGCTATGGGCGCTTGAGCTTTGTACGTATTAGCGATCTAGACTCGGCATTTTCCATACGTTCTCGACTTCTCGACTCGTTCTGTTCAAGTCCATTTTCCAAGGAATAGATATTACGGACGAGTCCTCGACATCCTCATCCCAGCCTAAACCAATACAAGTAGACTGGTCCGTAATATAACCGCTCAAATGAAAACATCTTCACTCAGCTCTCCTCACCGTCCTATTTATCTCCTCACCGCTCGATCTCCGCAGTTGCTTGTTCGGCGTCGTCCGTGGATTCCCCGACAAGACTGGAAGCAGCGCCGACACTATGCCTACTGCCAATAGATTGTAGTTCGTCTGCCCTTAGCAGCGGATCCGGATTGTCTATTCCCTTTTCAAACTCGAACGGAAGCACAACAGCTCTGTCGATTGCCACAGGCAGACCGCGATGGCGGCCACGTATCATGACGAGACAAAGAATGAGTTTCGACAGGGGTCGGAATGCCCCAGAAAGAGAATAGTTTTGCTGAATCCACAAATGAGAGGACGGTTATATCCTAGACTCATAACAGTACGTACGTTTGGAATACCGAGGCTAAGCCCGACAGATCCATAACCTGAGACTATTTCAAAGACTGGTAAACGAGTAGAACTTTAGTCGGCGGTGTTAGCAACAGCAGTTCGTCACGTACGAATTGAGAATATATTAAACCAGCCTTGGATCTCTGCATTGGTCAAGTTATCTCTCTAATGATAAAGTTGTTCAGGACACGAGGACAGAAGAAGTCATCCCTTCCAAACCTCTATAATGCAAACGAGGAAAAGGGCTAATGCTAGCCACCACATGTCTTTCGACGGGAAGGTCAGTGGATATAACGCGAGGAACAAGCGACGACGCACCAAAAGAAAGCTGGTGACGTGCATGCATAGCCAGATAGTGACCCCACATGGCCATTCGTGACACATCAGTCTTATTGAATGCACGCTCCGCCACAGACAACTCGTCGTCCGGGTGGAATATTCCAAGCGATTGGTCCTCGTACACGTTCGTAGAACGCACGCTGCGCATGCACCTTAGCAACCTCCACGTCCCGAGAACCACGCAACCTACCTCATTGCTATAGGGTCTGAGGGAGCCAGTTCGTGTCAGTAACCTTCAAAACACGACGAAAAACTGTATGCGCACATACGCTGATGTACATCATGATCACGTACATTACCCTGAGTAAACAGTAAGCACAGACGATCGTAGTGAATAGGTCAAACAGACGCACTTGACAGCTGGAGCTAGCGCAGCAACTGGAACGAGGGAAAACCCCGAAGCACGGACGTCAACAGATTGCAGTATTCCAATTGCAAATCGAGTTCCTAACGGGATCGCCTCGATTACTGCATTCCCGATGTCAAGAACCATGAAGCAGAAAAAGTCGATCGAGCTAAGATGCGTCGAGTTAAATCAACGACCTTACATGCAGAGACAACATGGCCAATCACTTTAGCAATATCAGAACGAAAAAGAGGAACCAAGTTTGATGAGCCGGGAATAGGTACACGAAGCAACGTCGTGGATGGTCGAGCAGAAAATGCAATGTCTCGTAGAGGCGAGATCGGGTGGGTATCAACTTTGCAATGGTCCAGCTAGATCGCCCATTTAATGATACAATGGAGATAGGAGAGAGTATTCTCACATCATAAATCGTAGGCTGCACACAAGATGTTATCGCAGAGATGCACGCAGAGGGATGATCACTTACAAGATAGGCTTGAAAGGAGTCAAGGTTAGTTTCTTTGAGCCCGAATGTAAGAGGAGGCTCACAAAGGCGGTATTCCCAGCCAAGATCAAGAAAACCATGAAGAATATCATCGGATAGGCAGTCTGAAAAGGGACCATGGACTGATCCACAAGGGACAACCCAGTGTTGGTGTACGTTGAAACGACCTGGAAGAGGGAAAACCTATGTAGTTGAACATTAACAGATAGGGGAGATCAGGGGTTAGGAGCAAGCTTTACCATGGGGTCGACACTGGTCGAATTAACGCAGGAGGAACAAAATCACTGGCCCACTTTGGCATGGCCATGTAAGGAGCAATGACAATGAACGCGACGAGTTGACATCCAAAGTGGTACTATTTCCGTGGCATTAACACAAGGGTTGGCAGATGGAACACGTGCACGACCACACTTACCAGCGCAACCAGCCACAACAACGCATTCAACCCACGATACTCTACTCCACCCACTTCCTCCAACTGTTCGTTGGTGAGCATCTGAAAGGTTGAATTGCGTCCCACGATCGCGTCGAAACTAATATAGGGAACCGGCTTGGAACCCTCAGGTATGTTTCCAACAACTCCAGTGATGGATGCTGTCCGACCCTGTTCCCCACCCGAGATAGTCGTTGTGGCTGGGACCGTGAAAGTCCTTCGAAGACGATTCGCTGCCTGAGGGAATAAACGCCGGAAGAGGGTACCAAGTACTTGATGCGGCATTGGAAATCCACCAAGGCCGGTGTGGCGAGCTTCTGAATGTTCCCCCAGTGGATCAATAACGGACAGTGACGCATGCGAGGGGTGCCGCGTCAATGATATTTGCGACCGTGCACCTACCACAGGGTATCTGCGAGAATGCGAGGTGTCACGCGATATTTGTCTTCTGAGACGCTCGTCGACAGAGGGGTCTCGTGCACCCGTGCTCTGTCTACTTGGAACCGTACCCAGTGGTACATAGTGACGAGCAACGGTCGGAGCAAATTCGATGGTCGTCGTGCGCGGCATTCCAACAGCAGTGGGAGACGATTGCGGTGAACTCGTCAGGGGTATACCAGTATCGAGCATGCCCAAGCTGGCTGTAAAGCGATCGGCACATCAACATATCATCTGAGAGTGGACAAGGCAACTGACACGAAGCAGGGTGAATGCTCCCTGGTGTAGCAGTATTGCGAGAACTCCTCGCAGCGTCAGTGCCGTGTACATGATCGAACCGAAGGGGAGACGATGGCCGATCCCTCTCCTGTCCCTCTCCACTAGTGATCTTGGCGGTAGACAGCCTCGTGAGCGGTACGTTGATCCCTTCACTGATCCACCCATTCGGATCAACTCGTTTCGGGGGTTCATCCATCCTGCGAATCATGTCCGGCCTGAGCTTCCTGTTCTCCTTCTCTCTGGGCGTGGACGACCCTTCGGTCGTGCTCTCTTCAGACACCGGACTCAACCCGGTTCGGCGACGGATGAGTGACGTTACACGCCATCCGAAGTGGCGCCTCGGCCCGGTCGCACTTGCCAAATCAGGAGACTCTGGCGGCTTAGAAGCAGCTCTCTGCCGTGCAGCCTCTGCGAGAAGGATGTACTTGAACTTTTTCGCAAAAAAGTGTCTGTGCGCCCGAGGAAAGAGGAAAGGCAGTCAAGAAATGAATGTGCAACTTCAAGGGACTGACCTCCGGATGTACACCATGAACCACGAGACGACGACCTAGCATGGCACACAGCGTGTTTCACACTCCTTTTTCCAAGTTGCTTAATATTGTGGATATTGCTTACCGGGCTCCCCACGCACATCTGGATGAACAACAGGACTTGCTGCCAGGGTGTCAACTGGCTCAGGTTCACCGTCCCAAGACCGCAGACAGTCACAGCGCTGACCGAGTTGAAGAGCGCATCGATGTACTTGATAGGATACCTTCCGTTGGAGGCATATAAAATGACGGAGCAAATCAGGGGCGTGAACGTGCTGTAGCGGTTAATGTTGAACAGGGGGATGACAAGGCTGGATATGCGCACGCACAAGAACAGTAAATGTATGCGAAAGAAATTGAGGTTTCTCCGTAGGGTCGTCCACAGACCTGGATTGGCACTCGAGCCGGTCATGCCGCCCGACGCCGAAAAACTGGCGTTGTGTTCGTGTCGAGCGTTGTGGCTGGACGGAGATTCGAAGTGCACGGTTTATATGGGGTCGCTCGGACTGGAGTCATTCTTGGCATCGGAGCACCGGATCATGATCCCCCCACCTCAAATAGTTCGTCGTCTGAGTGCATTGCTCACATAGTACCTGGTGTACTGTCGGCTGTAGCCTATGCTGTAGGATGTAGAGGAAAGAGACAAACAGAAGGAAGACATGCGATGTACGAAAATTAATGCAGGACATCCAGAACATGCGAACACCGTCAGAGGACGAAACTCGGGTCACTTGCAAATGATAATAAACGAAAAAAGACGGAGAGATATGAAAAGAAGCAGACCGAAACCGCGCGTGACCCAATAAGAGAGAAAAAAGGATGTGAATGCGAGGATGAAAAATGCGTGCAGTAATAAAGCGTGTTCATCACGATGACACAAGCTGCAATAACTTGTCACCATCCATCGATTTAGCAGCAATCCGGGCCAGCCTTTCCTCGTCCTGGTCAAAACCTGCCCCCTTCATCATGATTGACATAAACTTGAATGCGTTCGGAGCGTCAATAGCAATATCATCCAGGAATTCTGCCATCGGCATAAATCCTGCTTCAAACACCTCAAACGAACATTGGCCTTTGGATGATGCTTGGGCAAAGAATTCCGAAACGAGAACGGCGTCCACCTCCTTGCTTTCTAGAGCAGATCCCACCAACTTGTCCACGAGCCGGAAGCGGTGTTCCTCAGGAAGATTCGAGAAGTAAACATCCGCTTCTTCCATATTCCGAACAGCGAAGAATTCTTTGACGTCCTCATCAATCTTTTTCTTCACGTCGGCCTCAGACATTTCAACGGGTGCCTCAGCTTCGTCCTCAGAAGCGGGAGGGGGGGTTTCCTCAGCGGCAGTGGGCTTTGTGCGTGGCAGGAGCTGCAGCTTCTTCCTCTGGAGGGGTTCTGGCGCCCCACCCTGTCCAAGGTCCACTGACGGCTTCCGGCTCGGGGGGCGGCTAGATTTGCCGGTGGTGTCGACTACCAGCTCGGGATTTTGGCTAAGCATGGAGAACATGTTGGAACTTGAGCTCGTCCTCGATAGCGAATCACGCTTGATGTTGGAATCCTTCTTGGTGAAGACGCTGCTGGGCCCCATAACCATCGGTGCACCAGCACCCTTACTGATCTTACCAAATTGCGACAAGTCACCTGCCTTGGGTTGTGGCCGAGGAACCGAACTTCCAGCTGTATGCCAACCATCTGGTCCAGATTCCATGTTTCGCTCGCCACCACGTCTTGATCCACCTCTAGACATGCTGAGTTGACGTTGGTAGCTCTGGGCCTCTGCATTTGCTTTCTCCTTTGCGGCCTAGATGCGATTTAGTCACTTGCCACCACAAGAAATTTCCAAACACATACGGCTTCATGGACAGCAGATAAAGTTGTAGGTACGACCACAGCGCCGCGCGCCGCCCATTTCCGATCACGGAGCTCGATGACATCCTATCGCGACAAAACGGATGAGGAAGAACATGCGACACCGGCAAATCGGACATTACCTGGAGCATGAACTGCATACGTGGGCTGACGTTGAGGCTTTTGCAAAGCTCCTTCATCCGCGTAAAGTACACGTCCATATGTGCCCTTGCCTTGGGGACATCAAGTTGCTGACCAACTGTCTTCAGTAATTGGCATAAGCTCTCAATTTCCTCCTCCTCCGGATTTTCAACATTGCCCAGGAGTTTCTTGACACACTCGTGCATGATACGTTCCGTCAGCATCTGGAGCTTGAAGAGTTCGCCGATGAACTTAATGAGACCAAGACCTTGACGTTTCGCCTTTTGAGCAGCGTAATACTCTTCAGAATATAGTTCGCTCTCGTCGCCTTTCTTCTCATTGGCATCTTTGATGGCTTGATCATCGGAAGCTTTGGCGGCAGCGGCAGCAGCTGTCGCCTCTTTGGCAACCCAACCACGCTCAAAATCCTCTTGACAACGATTGAGAAGGTACTTTCTGAAGAGCTGACCTCCAGCGATAGGCTTGCCCTCCGGGTTCCTGATACCATCATCCTGAACTTCGGGACTGATCCGCTCCATCATCTTGCGGCAGAGGCGCGCATACATCTCACTCCATGCGGCCTCGTCTGTCGCTTTCTCGAACACGAGCCTGATGACCTGGATGAGCGTACGGCCATCCTTCTCGTTTTCACTCCTGTTCGCCCAGGCGATGATTTGGTCGGAGATAGAATCGAATTTCTCCATGGTAAGCTTGTTGAGGAGGGCCCTGACTTTGCGATCCACGAGTTCAGGTGATTCAGTGTCGGTCACGGGCTTGCGAATCGTACTCGCAGCGACCCAGCGGTTAGCAGACACCTCGAGGGGGGCAACGGGCTCGAACGCGGCGCCAAAGATAGGTGCAACACCTGGAGCACCAAAGCCATGCCCCTCGCCTTGAGAGAGAGCAATCCTGTTCGCATCCGTACGCCTATCACCACGCTTGCTTCGAGTACGATTGCTGCCCATAGGGTGCCCACCCGGACCACCCTGAGAAGCCGTCCGGGTCATAGCAGGACGACCGAACTGCAAAGACGTAGTGCCAGTGCTCACCGAAGCGGAACGCGTGCCAGTCGTCGTCGACATCAGGTATCGTTCCTCACTTGTAAGCTTGCTCGTCGGCG
>JBBPLX010000101.1:0-37043 GCA_038090015.1 Leccinellum albellum
ATCTGGTTCAAGGACTCTATGAATACCGATGATACTGGATTTCCTATCCCAAAAAGAATGAGGAAAGCGATGCAAGTCGCTGAGAAGAGTGCTGCAGATTCAATGATCATTGCGGCGATTGATGTATATTGTGCTCCATGGTGTGGTCCCATCACAGAGATGAGGTTATTCCTGAAGTGCATTACACGGAGAACGATGGCAATAGAGAGGATGATATTCAACCCGAGGGTCGTAACACCGTAAGGTAGCAGGAAGTTGTTGTGCGCCGTGGAAGAATACATGATCGAACGTTGGGTAATGGTCATTATCCCAGTAACTGCGTTTTCGTAGCGTGTCAGGCCATCTCACCAGATCAAGATAGAACCACTGCAAAGAAGCTGACCTACTGACCCTGCAAACATAAGGCAAGGGAAAAGCATGATGGCCCACATAGGGAGTCGGCATCTCTGATAAATGACTTTGAAACGCCACACCTGACCATGTAATAAGTCATTGAATGGAGCATATAACTAGACGCTCACTGACCACCAAAGCATCGTTCAACCAGTTAGACAGAACAAATGCTGCACTTGCCACCTCGTCTATTGGGATGGAGAACATATCATTCTCGAAAGCATTTGGACCTCCCGGATAATTACGATTATCGATGAACGCCATCTGGGTAAATCCCGCGAGGGCGATCATGAATAGAGTGTTAAGGAGGAATGAGAGGGCGATGTAGATTAGCAGAGGTAAACTTCGGCGCATGTTGAAGTCCGCACGATTCCGGTCCCGAATCAGCAGATAGAAGGACATATAGTATAAGGAGATGTTAATGCCGTAGGCGATGGCGCTGATCACAGCACCTTGAAGCCAGCATCTCTCAGCGAAGAGAGTCTGAGGGTCTTCATCCGGGACCCAACTCGAGTTGGAGGACATATCACTTGAGCGAGTGAGTAAGACTACCGTCGAGTAGAGTGGGCTTTTGACAGTGACAGCCTGGGCCATCTAATAATAAACTATGACGAACTCCTGGTCGTCCAATGCTGCGCCGTCGGGGGAGGAGAATGTGATTCAGCTGTCAATTGTCATGGCACCGAGCCGTAACTTGAAGTACACATACATAGTTCAAATCTGCAAAACCATTTGCCGCACCGTTTGACGGGCCGTCGACGTCACCACTCAGAAAGTAGTGTCATCCAATCACACGATTCCAGCGACAATGTCACCGACCAGGAATGGCATATGTAAGAGAGAGACGTGCCACGTCAGCAGCAACATATGAATGACATATACTTACTGCAGCAGGCACTCGACGGTCACCGGCTTTGGTCATGATCGATAAGTCTTACATGATTACTTGTGGACCGGCGTTTCATCGTTTCGTTTCGATGGTTTCGGCAGGTTCTTTCATCATCCTAGACAGTAGGATGATACTTTTCGACCACTACAATCAGCTGTAAAATTATTTCCACCTAGTACTCGAGGCGCTGTTCGAAGTTATGTACCGTTTTTTACTCACCATCACTTGTTAGAGTTTCTGTTCAGACCACAATTGTCGTCTGATAATCTTGGTTGTAATGACACGTAGGGCCCTGGGCCAGTTAACTAGTCACGGTTTGACAGTGCTTAAACCATGCACGAATGTCAGTCAGCCGGATGACGGCGCACCTTGCGCACTGCCCAGAAGTCTTCTTAAAGGAGCACAACCAAAGTAACGTTATAAATCCAGAGCAGATTACGTGGGTTCGTTTGGTCAGCTAAAGATCTGACTCGGAATCGCTGTGAAATATGTATTGCGCGCTGAGCTGTGGTGGTGGCCAATGTTGGAGCCTATGGCAAGTTTGGAAATGGCCCGTCACGTGTCTTTGAACGTCGCTCCATGCGTTCAAGTTGGGAGAGGTAGAGAACACCTCGCAGACACGCGGACCCAGCAACCGGGATCGCGCGGCGCTCCGGAGTTCGGACCCCTAGTAGTAGGGGAGCTGCAAGGAGCCGGATATGGCGCCCTGCGTGGGCGAGTACGCTGAACTTGAAATCGTTAGGCTCGTCGGACAAGCCCTGCAAGGCAGACAGCGACTCTCAAGTACTCATGCACTCATGCCTCCCATAGTCCGTCCCGCTGCGAATATTCGAAACATAAATATACAATCTATGTTAGGAGCCTATTAGGCCAAACAAGAACAAGCTTGCACGCACCTCGATCATGCATCATGCGAGGGGATGATGCTGCGTCATACCGCAGCAAATATAAGAGACCAACCACCATAGGGGACAGAGACAAGAGAGCTACCCATACGCTCTGTCCCCGCCTCACTCTCGTCTGATTCCTTCGTCAGACTCCTCACGCGTTGAGACTTCCCACGCTCACTAACAACCGCTCGCACTCCAACAATCTACTAACATCTACCGTGTCCTCCAAAACAATGTATTTTACATCACGATGTAATTATAAGTCACTACCTGTGGTTTTCAATGACATCTTCCCAAACGCTTTCCACCCAACCCAAGCAACTGTCCACCTCTCCGAACACCTCTGTAATAGCTCTATTCAAAACAGGCTCCTCAAAACCCTTTACATTGACCATCACCCGAAGTGGACTACGCGACCGGATTCGAAATTCATCCACATCTTCTGGATTGAGCATAAGTCTAGGTCGCTTTCCTGCCCGTTCCCCGTCCCTCCCTGTCCGCAAGGTCGTTGGCCCAGCGCCAGAGTCCTCCTTCTGACTAGTCCCCCCTTGTCGACATTTCACGAGCACGTCAAAGAGTTCCGTCAACAGACGACGTTGCAACAGCTTGAACACTGGGTCGTCGGGTCGAAGTGTCCGGTCGACAGCTGCACGCAGCGTGGCTTCATCCTTCTTGGTAAGTGTAGAAGACGCAGTGGCTTGCATCCGAGCGCGGACGACCTCGTCCGCGAGGTTGATGAGCTTGGTGTCACTTGCGCCTGGCTCTTCGGCAATCTCGGCGCGGAGGAGTGTCCAAACGCGGGACATGAATGTGTCAGTATTGTCTGAATCAGAATGAGAAAAATGGGCGAGGGGAGGGAGATGCGCAAGAGTACGCAAGGAAGCAGCAATCACGAGTGCTTGTAAATAATTCTGTATTTTCAAAAGAGTCGGAACTGAGAGGAAGAACACGGGGGGAAGTATGTTGACATCTGTAGTGGGAGAAGGATCTACTATCTCTCCGCTGTCTTGAAAAGAAATCTGGACGGTTCTCGATGGAAGTGAACAAGATACGGGTGAAGAAGAACTCAAAGCCTGCACGACACAACTAATCCATGAGAAGCGCGGCTCTGTAGAAATCCAGCTCAAATGGGAGGAGGACTGTACTCCATCCAGCCAAGTGGTCCATCCATGCGTTATTTTGTCCCAATGCCAAACATCGACCACGAGCTCTCGCTCTGACATTCTGGCCTGTTTCACGATAACAGACCTGAGTTGTTGCTCTGTCATGCTTCCCAGGACGAACAGCGAAAGATCGTCTTTCATGATCTCGGAGAGCCTCAGAATTTTTCTGACGGTCTCAGCCACAAGCGTGGGCAGTGCAACAGGAGGGTCGTCCAGCTGTTGTTGGAGTACCTCGATTTCGGAATCACGAACAGGGGCGCAACGTTTCCGGAGACTGTCCAAAATTTCGCGTAAATGCATAAGGGCAGAGTTCAACGGTGACGGCGTAGGGGAAAGGGGACTGGACAACGTCACGAGAACAGGGTGATTATTTGGTAAGAGAAGTGAAAGCGCGACGTGGAGATCTCCATAGAGAAGCTTAATGCGAGGGAGTTGAGCAGAGGGTTCTGGATTGGAAAGGGTGCTCGCGGCCTGCGTTAAGCTCAGTCATATGCACACCATGGGAGCGGCGAGGTTCGTACCTCATCCCAGAAAGCCTTGTATACGAGGTCTCCGACCTTGTTGTGCAACGTCGCCTTGGTGTCCTCGTCAACGGTGCTGTGGGTGCGGGACATGACAGACAGAAGGGATTTTCCCGGTGGAAGCACCTGGGTTGGATCTGTGGCAAGAATATGAAGAAAGTATGTATTGTTCAGGATTTCTATGAGCTCCACGGGAAGAACAAGGTGATCTTGGTTGGACACTAGTCCGGGTGGCAGGTTCTGCGAGGGCCCCGGCGAGATGATGATGGAGGTCTTTTCAGCCAAGGGAGGATTCTCTGCAACCTTGCCGGATGGTGATGTGAGCAGGATACGGAGGGCTTCGAGGAGTTCGTCGTTCTCGGTGGAGCGCTCCCAAAGCCCACAATCTTGGAGCTGTTGAAACTTGCGATTGAGAGCATCCCACGAAATTAAATGAGGGCCATCGGGGCGGCGATGGATGTCCCTGAGAAGGTAAATGGTCTCGCTGAGGAGGAGCGCAGCATGCGGTGCAGCGTCGACGGCGTGGGCCGTGAGATGGTCGAGGATGCGGTCCATACAGAGTTACCGCTTAGGAGACTTTCTTTTCTAAGCCACCACGTCCTCGGTGATGAACCCTTCGCCGACGTCGATGAGCGTAGCGGAGACATTGACAGTCACCGACGGCGCGCCCGCACACCATGCCAGCCCCGTCGCGGCCTTCGTCATTGGCCTTACCATCATCCTACTTGCTTCGGTGCTCAGCGCAGCAGGTCTGAATCTTACGAAATTAGATCATGTCAGTCTTTCATGCTTTACTTGAATATTTCCGAGTCATCCTGACAACCTCCAGGTTCGCACGAATGCCATTCCAAAGTCTGCTCGTCGGCGGGACTGGCAACGGCCACTCTGGCTGTTAGGAATGGCCCTCTATATTTTGTCACAGCTCATAGGGAGCACCCTTGCTTTGGATTACATGCGAGCTGGCAGGTCCCACTTCCTGATCACTCTGGTCGCTCACTCACCTCTATTCAGAATATGTCGCCCCACTCGGCTCCACATCTCTGATCTTCAATTTCCTCTTTGCTAGGTTCTTGGTTGGAACCCCGGTTACCCGAACAGATATATACGTTCGTCATTGCTATGTCTGTACCTTTCTTCTGCCTGACCGTCTGTTAGGGAACAATAATCGTGGTTCTTGGTGTCGTCGGCATAGTCGCATTCGGCGACATTAACAGTGGTCTCTCTTCAGAGACCGATGTCGACCATCTCACGACCCTCTGGAGGAGGAGCGGATGGCTTGCCTTCTTTTTTTCCATGTCCATCGCTCTACTCATTGTCCTCAAGTTCACCTTCTCACTCGACGCTGTCCTCGCTGCCCGTTCCGACATAGCATCAGAGCCTTTCGTTGGTATGAACACGCGGAGATCACCTTCACCCAGCACTACCTTCCTTGGAAGAGCCCGGAGCACCTATACCTCATTCTCATTCTGGACCAGGGAGAAACTCGAGATTTGGACAGCACCCATGGACGACAGACAGATCGCGTGGATCCTCGGAATTGGGTGGGCATGTACCGGTGGCGGTCTTGCTGGTGGATGTCTTGTGTTTGCCAAGGCTATGTGCGTATCTCTAAGAATGTTGGTTCGTTGTTCTGATGTCATCGTGTTGTAGCGTTAAACTGCTCACCGGAAGTTTGTCACACGAAAATCCGGGGAATCAATTTGGACATGTTGCACCCATATTCACGATCCTCCTCTTGATAGTCACAGCGGTTTATCAAGTCATATGTCTGAACCGTGGTTTGAAGGTGTATGATTCCACGCTGGTCGTGCCTGTGTTCTATGGTGTTTACACTGCCACGGGGTATATCGTTTTACTGAGCTTTCCGTACCTAAGCTTACTAGTCACGTTTAGTTTCTTGGATTCGCTTGTATTCACCAACGAAGTCCAGTCCTACAAGCCATGGATTCTTTTCCTCATATTTGCTTCTATCGTCATCCTCATATCCGGTGTTGTCCTTCTCACGCACAAGAAGCCCGAGCGGAATGCCGCGCTTTCACGGGATTCGGGTGCAAGATCTGCCACGAAGGGTAGAAAGGATAGTGATGAAGAAGCACAAGCTTTGAGACTGCCAGACGAGGGTGAACCCGGAACTCAGGAGCTATGGCAAGTTGGAGACATGAGCGACGACGAAGACAGTGCCTCTACTAATCTTGCTGGGAAGCTTACTTCAAAGGGGATGATTGGTGGCGCCGACAGTGGTGCAAATGGGTCAGAGGAAGGGCGTAGACTGATTCAGGACGAGGACGAGGACAGGGTTTGCAGACAATCGACATCGACCGGCACTACGCCGGCTCGTAAAAATGACCACGAATACGAAGATGATGAATTTGAGGAGTGGCACGAGGGCTAGCTACGAATAACTTGCCAGTATGTAGTACATTTGAACTAATATACAATACGCCGTTTGTTTGGTAATGTACTATGTAAGCCGAACACGGTCGCGCCAACACCGCCGACTGACCCTGTCTCATCGTCACCGTCAACATGAACGACATCCAGGACAAGGACATCGACGAACTCGACGACGACTTTGGTTCGGAGGACGAGAACGCTGATCCGAACGTGTTTCGAATAGCCAATGCTCTGACGCCTCCCTCCGCCATGAGTTACAGCGCACAGGAACTTCACAGTGAGCAGACTCGTATATCTTTGTCTACTCACCCTGACATGTCACAGCTCTTATACACGAGGGGTACATCGACCTGAATCCAAGTTACCAACGAGGTGCGTTCGACACCCGTCCCCGCCACTCAAACCATGTCACCCGTCGTGTCATGACACAGTCCATTTGCAGACGTCGTCTGGCCGGAGAGCAAGCAAATTGGACTCATCGACTCCATATTTCGTAACTTTTACGTGCCACCCGTCATATTCGCCGTGCAAAAGGACGAGGAAGGAGAGACGGTCAGGGTGTGCGTCGACGGCAAACAGCGGTTGACTTCAATACAAAAGTTTCTCGACGGCCTGGTGAGCCCACCACATCTGGACCTGTTTCCTATTGTCTTTTCATTGACCGGCATTACCGTCACAGATACCTCGTGAGTGCAGCACCGTAGTTGCGTTTTTGTCTCGTCGTGTGCTGAGGGACACGTTCGTTTTTTCTCCCCATTCCAGATCGCGATGCCCGCACGAAGAAGAGCTTCTGGTTCGTCAGATCTGACGCACAGAAAACGACGCGTCTGGAGATCCCTGACTTGTGGAAGCAACGGTTTGCGGACACGAGGATAACATGCGGTCAGTGTGGTTCCTTGAATCCTATCATTCATATACCGTCATTCACACTATTTCCAGTCGAGTATAATGGCCTCGAGCCGGGCACGGAGAGAGAAATTTTTCAACGGGTGCAACTTGGGATGAGCTTGACGGCTGCAGGTGTGCGCGCACAGGGGTTCCGAGAACGCTCGACGACTAACACCACGCAGAAAAACTACAGGCCATCTCATCGCACTGGGCGGATTGGATCAGCGACCTCGAGTTGCGACACGTCAACTGCGACGGCGGCCTCGCCGAGGTCCTCGAGTGGGACACGCGACGCGGCCGCGACTTTCAGTGTGTCGCGCAGATGGTGTACTGCTGTGACCTCTTACCGGACCACGCCCTCCCCACGGCCCAAAAGCTGGAAAAGTGGCTCTCACGCGTGGACAAGCCGAACCAGGCGTTCAAGAACCACATCGCGGACGTGCTGAACGAATTCGTGTACATTGCCACAGAGCCTCAGCTCAATATGGCCTTTCATCAGGTCAACAGCCGCGTCGCGCCCGTCGAGTTCGTGTTCATCGGTACGCGTAGAACTTGAACTTGAACGCCATACGCTGATGCTTCCTAGGAACGCTGCTCTACGTCTTACGAGAACACCCACACCACGAGCGGGCAAACGCCATATTGCACATGCGTCTACGAATCCGAGAACAGTTCCGTGACGTTCGAAACAATGGCAACGTTGGCAGAGCGCTCTGGAATTTCATCGACAGTCTGATGGGACCTTCGGGTCTGAAGGTTCTCTCTTCTAACAAATCCTATTCTGTCGCACAGTCGCCCAAATCTCAGCGAAAACGCAAAAAGCTATCATCCGATGACGAGGACGGGGAGTATCATCCCTCGCCTGTGAAGAACTTGAACAACGGCGTGAAGACTCGAGGGAGGGGTCGAAGAAGGGAAGGGTAATAGTGTCCATTCACCATTTGACTGTTCAATCTAGGCTATCCTGTAGTAGAATGCGTAGTTGGGATTCTCGGCTTCTACCTTCTGTCACTGTAATACATTATCCCCATTCAATGATTTTGCTGTATTACTGGGGGGCAGCAAGAGTTTTAGTTTCAGTCAAGACACAGAACCAACCACTTGGAGCCTCTGATCCTGGCACTGCTGCCACGCAGGCGTTTCTGCCCATGCGTACCGTCTAAGCTTCCGGGTACGCGTCAAGCGTCGTGATCTAGTTGTAGCCAACTCTGGCAGTGTACAAAGTCCCCTCCGGCGTCGTCATCGCACGCGCATACTTGAGCAACAACTTGTCCCTTTCCTTCGAGTTTACGGCAATGTCGGTGAGGAAGGGTACGATCTCGTCACTTCTCCACCGCTGACGCGTCAGGAACAACTCTGCGAAGCGCGCAGGGGGATCCGTCGGAAGGCCGGAAGCCGCAAAGTAGTTGAGCGTTGCGCCCGTGACTTCGCTGGGGTTACGGAGGTAATTGCCCTGGAACGGAATCGGGCATTGGCGTCGACCTCGCGCAAAGGTGTGGACGTGGACATACCGAGAGCAGTTGGAGCGAGACAGCCGACGCAAACGCGTCACCGACGGCATTCTTCCACTTCGTGACGAACTCGGCCTCCAGTATGGACTCGTGCTTGCGAACGACATCAGATCGTGGGCAGGAATCGACAGATGTGTGGTTTACCTTGTAGTTTCGAATAATGCCGAGTCCGATTTCAGCGACCACGACGTCGACATCCATCTTCCATGCGCCGTCTTCCACCGTGCCGAACCAGGACATGACCTGGTCCGACACTTCTTGTGGGATGTCGTGTGCGTCGGCCAGAGTGGACGCCAAGTCGTCCACGGGCGCAGCCTCGTGCGAGAGGCCGAGCGATACGAGGTAGTTGAGCAGGAGTTCTAGGATCGTGTTTAGATGCACGGGCGCGATCGGTCGGAGACAGCCTGCACGAGAGAGGGACGTTTGGATAGAGTGAGACGAGGGCCATAGAACGACGAAGAAATCGGTGGCAAAACACACGCACCGTCGAGGACGAGGATCCGCCGTTCCTTGAGCCCGAGTTTCAGTTCGGCGTCGCTCGCCTGGATCTCGGCCCGTGCTTGCTCGTAGGTGTATCTGGGGAGCGTTGCCTGCCCGACCGAAAACGCGTCAGTAGGATCATCGGACGGGCTGGACCACAACACGGCCCGGGACTCACGCGTCGATCCTCGTCCTCGTCCCCGTCGTCGTATTCCAACCCTCGAAGGCATGTTGACAGCTTGTGCAACTTGGGCACGGACGGCACGAGCTCGAGTACCTCGTGCAGCTGATCACGGACGTGGACCGTCCCATCCGGATCAGTTCTGGACGGCGTCAAGACGAGGACGGTGTTGGACAGCACGACAGAGCGGAGCGTGTATGTCTTGTCGGCGGTGCATAGGACGGCGTCCTCGGTCGGATCACCCTTGATGGAGAGTCTGTAGCTTGTATGAACACGCGGTCAACTGGTGTGGGTGGTAAGACGTACATCGACTGGGTCGTCTTGTTCTGGATCGCGGTGTCGACGAGCTTGTACAGTTCGGGTGCAAGTTCTATCAGACGGAACGTACCCGCGTCTCGCTCGGTCGACGGCGAGAACCTAAGCTCGAGTTCGCTCATCGCGGTGCAAGAAAAGAACGCAAACAAAATAAATACACCACTCCACAGACTACGAGGTCGCCTCTATCGGACGAAATGTAATCCTGACCTCTGAAACCTCCCTCCGCGCTTCCTTGAGCAACCGCGTGATTTTCTCCTCCAACTCAGATGTGGACTGAATAGTGGTCGTGTGGGGCACGTCGACGGTGAGGTCGACACTCATCAATGACCCAGCTCGCTTCGCTCTCAACTCCCTGATCGCGAGCACGGGAGCACCCTCTGAGGCGACGCCGCGATCAAGCAGCGGGTCCAGCGCACGTACAAGTTTGTCTCGCGAACGCGCCGATATCCCAGCGTCTGTCAATTCCGCAAACGCCCCTCCAAGCAGCCCCATACCCTGCCGCAGGATGATAAATGACACGAGCAAACCTGCGAATCAGTGCATGAGCGATCATGAATCGATCTCGACGGATCGCTGGGACGTACCTCCGAGCGGGTCGAGTGGCAGAGCTGGGAAGGTGGAAGACCCAAGGATGGCGAAGAGCGCGACGAAACTCGAATACGCGTCGCTCCGGTGATGCACGGCGTTGGCGTACAGTACGGGACTGTGTTCTTCGTCGGCGACCTTTTTCGTAATGCGATACAGCCATTCCTTTATGACCACACTGAGAGCTGCGAACCATGCGGCGTTGGGATCGAGCACGTCCACGTGTGCATGTGCATGCCCCACGGACGGAACATGGTGACCGATGGAAGCTACTTGTTGCAAGATGTCGTGAAGATGGCCTGGAGGGAGGGTCGATACAGTGCCCGAGAGAGTCTCGATCAACAGATGGTAGGAATGAAAACCTATGCCAAGTGCGCCGCCGATCAAAAGAATAGAGACAGTCGTCGTTCCGAGTGTCTCGAACTTGGCAAAGCCGTATGGGTATCTTTCAGAGGGTGATTTCCTAGATAGTTTCCAGCAGAAAAGGGTAACAAAGTCGCCCAGCAGGTCTTGAGGTAGGGCCGGTGAGCGGGAATCCGACCGCAGAGAACAAACAGCACACACCGCTTAACGAGTGACCTGCATCAGCAAGCAGCGACGCTGAATGCATGTACCAGCCTGCGATTCCCTTCGCGCCCGTCAAGCCCACGTTCACGAAGAGCCCGAGCAGGGTTATGCGGCTGCCCCGGTCGCCTGCAACCACACGCGTCGACTCAGAATGTTGAACCCACTAACGAACGACGCACCTTTTCCTTCAAAGACGTGTACTATTTGCTCTGCGCCGTGCGCGTGGTCGTGATCGTCATGTGAATGCGAGCGGAAAAGGGAGTGCGAATGCGAGTGACCGTTGTTATGCGTGCCTTTCTCGCTGGTGGTGGTGGTGGTCGCATGGTCGGTTTTGGATCGTTGCTGCGACATGGACGGAGTGGTACGAGATGCCGGAAATGACCTACGTTGCGACATGTTGGCACATGGTATTCGAACAAGACAGAGCGATGGACTCGCCTTGCTATCAGCGACGACCGAATGTGCGGCTCGTCGGTCGAACGGAAAGAAGAAAAGGGCGATATTAGCGTACGACTTGGCGTCACCTGAGCCGAAATCCTCAGGGTCCCTCGTCGCGATGGACATACCATTTGACGTCCTAGAGCCGAAGTCATAAATCTGCGAGTCAAGTCACTCCATGATTGCACTGCCGCATCGCGTCAATTCTCTCTGCAGACGCCTAGGTGGCGGAACGCTTCGTCAATGCGCAGGCGTCCCACAGGATCTCGTGCACCTCCCGCCCGCCAGGTTCACCTCTTATGTCCAACACCAGCTGGTCGACTTTGTCTCATTCACCGGGAGTGTGCAACGGTCGCAGGTGCTGGGTTCAAGGGCATCGTACCGCGATGATTGGCTTTGCTGTCAGCAGCTCGGGCCTTCGTGCGTTCATACGGATGCGGACCTCAAGCACATGGTTGCCGAACTCGTAGACGGCGAGGACCCTTGACGCATGTAGTTGCATCTCCCGAACTGACGCGATCGCTTTCTCTCGTAAAGGTGCCATGTTCAACTCAGGTCAGAACCGTCGCGCTGTCGAGGTAGGTTGACACAAACGAGTTGATTCTTTGCCTGCCTCATTTACCGTCAAAGCGCACAAATCCGTGGACGAGTTTGTGACGCAATATATCGACCTCGTCAAAGTGAGTGTTCCTTTAGGTCGTGATTCCCGATGGTCATGATCGACGCCAAGAGCAATAAATGTATGCTGGGCAATCCCACAAGGCCAGAGACTTCTATCGGGCCAGTCGTCGGCGTCGCAAGTGCGGAAAAGATCCACAAAAAAATTGCAGATGCTGGTGGGGATTCCTAGGATGGGTTCACCATGAAGGTGACCTCATCAACCGCGCAGTCAAGGCGGGTGTGACGGTGCTCCATCCCGAGGATGTATTTCCGATCGCTCAACCACGCATATGCGGGCATGCAATCTTGAGTCGTCAGAAACTGACAGACGACAACGTGGAACCGCCTACGTTGTACCACAATTTTTGGTTAGTGTGAATCACAATAAATGTACAATCGCTGAGATGACATGATGGTAAGACAAGCATTCTGGATAGACCAACGCAGGCGTAGCTAAAAACCACTCGCAGGAAGAAATGTCCGAACCCGTCGTTCGGAATCCAAAAGGTCAGTCAAGGAAGCTATTTTTGTGAGTCTGTGCATGGCAATGAACTCGCGGGATCGTTAAGTTTCTTCAGATGACGAGGCCATTCCTCCCATGAATAATTCCCCATATGGGGTGACAGCCCCTATATGGACGAAGGTGTTAAAAAGCGCTGATTTCGAGGGAGCATTCTTGCGCATCATCGACGGATTGTAGACCAGGGCACGATGTTTTTGAACAGGTGTTCTGGCGACGATATGTGCCGCGGGCTGTGGTCTGACTCGTCGCATGCAATTGACAGGTATGATGCTGGCCTGGATGGTTGTCAAGAAGGCAGGTGGCATGGTGTGTCTGTTATTGCGCAGTGTCATCACTTGCAATATATTGAAACTGTAAAACTGTGACTAATTGAGCTAGAAACTGTGCTGCCATCATTTATAAGATTGTACGAGCCATGCCAGGGAACCATCATGTTGATAAAGCATTTCCAGAGCCACACCAACTTGAACAACCAGGCTAGAGGAACATTCTAAGTACACAAAGGTTCTTTACTGTTCCCTTTTCCCTACTATGATGTCCAAAGGCCTCTGCATGCTTGATTCTTATGCCAATTAGACTAGTACACAAACCTGAGCTATATATAAGTACACAATATGCCAATCCCCCCTAGATCTAGACGCACACGTTACTCGTCATAAATGCTCTCTAGCAACGCTTCGACCCTGGGCTGAAGGTTCGGATCGTAACCCACCAAGGCTAATTTCGCAATCATAGGTAGGTTAGCCCTCGGGACTTTGTAAGACGCAAGAGTGCGATGCAGGCCGAGGCTGCGTACGAGTCTGTAAGAGGCTATCAGTCTCCGGTTTCCAAAGAGACAAGATATGTATACTCGTCGATCTTGTTCCCCACCCGTCTAATGTCACCCTCGACCGACCCGGTGGTAGGTTCACGCAGATGGAACAACGCTTCCGCCAGCGCTGCCTTGTCTTCCGGACTGGCGATGTCAGCCTTCAGGGCAACGACGGGCGCAAGCGTCAAACACTTTAAAACATGGCTCAGCATCCTCGATTCCTCGGAATATAACCCCCAACTCACAGATGTGATTCCGTGCGGAATTCCGTAAGTCGCTCCTAGTTTGTGACCAAGAGAATGTGATAGTCCGACAGAGCTGGGGAAGGGCTGTGTAAGCGATCCCCCTCCTAGAGCGCTATTCTTACCTATATTTCTCTATTTTTATCGGCCAGAGGCTCATCCATGACGCCACCATCAGCTTCTGTCTCGTTTCCAGATCACCGGGGTCTGCTTTGCTTTTCGGGAGATACTGGAAGAGATCCGATAGAGCGGCATAAGAGAGAACCTTGACGGGACGCGGCAATGCCGCATTGTAGGTGTTCTCTGCCGAATCTCATATTCAACGTGGAACGGCAATCAGATTAGAGTGCAGCATACCAACAGCGTGGTCCAAAGCTCGAAGGCCCGTCGATAGCCTATATGCACCTCATGTCGAACACGAGCTGAGAATGGACCTCGAGGCGTACCAGAGTTCCTCCGGAGTAGCCAACGTCAACTCGGCATCGAGGACGATGCCAGCAGGGGCAAGCATGGGATCTCCAACGCTGACCTTGTTCCCATTCTCGTCTGAATATCCAGCACCGCCCTGACGGAAGAGGCCGTTGATAGAGGTCAGCACCGGGTCACGAACGACTCACCCTGTACTCGGCTGCGCTCAGGGTGGTTGGAATAGCGATGTGATTGAGATAAGTACCCCCTGTCTGCTGCTGAAGACGATAGATCATGACTTTTGTCGCATCGATGGGCGAGCCGCCCCCGATAGATACGATGATATCGGCGCCAGCAGCTTTGAATGCCTCGATGCCCCGATTGATGCCCTGGACGGGGGCATGCTGGCCTATCTCGGAGAATGTCGCACCAAAGGTACTGTTATCTTTCAAGATGCTTTCGATGTGGGTGACCACGTTCGTCTTAGTGCAACGTCAGCGCGGACGGATGGAGTTGACGAACGTTCGTTTACCTTTTCACGGAGAGACCTGCCAGTGACGATGAATGCCTTGCTGCCGCCCAGGAGGGAAAGTAATTTTGGGAGAGCTGTGCGCACACAACCCGGTCCGTAGAACACGCCCTTCAGCTTGTCGTGATAGGCATAAGATCCGTGCAGAGTGTCGGATGCCATCCTGTGGTTGTGATGGGTTGTGATAGAGCGACCAATCGGTCAATGGGTTAGAGTGGCGCTCGAGTCGGTGATTGAACGTTCGCTGGAGGTCTTGTGTGTTGTACATGGCCTGGATCACTGCATGACCCCGAGAATCAATATGTGCGTCGTCCAACGATTCCCCTGCAGGACAGGGCTCGTCGTGATCTCCTCGGACAATCGTTATTGGAAGGTGATAAAAAACGAGAGACGATTGTTCCTGGGCCTGAGTCGAGGTGACAGGTACGCCAAACTTGATCCGCACGCTCGTCACTGGCATCCTCTGGATGAATCGGGCAACTTGGCAAAAAGATCAGCACAACGGAGAAGGAGAGCCGACATCAGGAAGGACTCGTTACCGCTACCACTACCACTTCTGGACGACTTCGCGGCAGAGTACTACTGCGACGCCAATTCGGGCACCAAGCTTCAAATGAACCACCACGGCCGCCGTGTGCTGTCGATTTTCAAAACGTCGTCCAGGCGGTTCGCAACAACAAGACCCAAACGCGATGATTTGCCGGAATTCTCTCCTGCCCCTTCCTTTCGAGTGACCACGCCCCCAAATCCAAAATGGGAGCCATGTCAAGGTGCTTCGTGCGAGACGGAACTCGACAAGACCTGGGCACACGACGTGCAGGGTGTGAAGACATGGAATCCCGTCCTGATGCCATCCAGGCAAGTGCATGCCGTCGCGGGGCGTTGTGAAATTGAACTTTGTGCATGTGGAATTGACTTTAGGTTTCATACACAGACGGGTACACTCATTGCTGAACAGTGCGGTCATTCCACGTCCCGTCGTGTTGCTATCGACGGTCTCTTCCAAGGGTCGACCTCATCTGACGCTGTCTAGGTGAGCATGTCGAACTACTTGCTACGTGTGCTAAACTCGGGTCAGTTATTTCTCGCTGGTGGGTTATAGTGCTTCTTTCGGTTGCACTCGAACGTTACGTAGTCATTGGGCTAGGTTGCGCACAATCCACCCCTTCTCAGCGTGTCGTTTTCAGTGACCTCGCAGAGATCGGAAGAGAGCCGAGAGAATATATTGACAAGCAAGGAGTTCACGATCAGTCTTGTGAGCGAGCCGTTTGTGGAAGCGGCAAACGTGGTGGGGACAGATGCACCTGAACACGTGGATATGTGGGCGTTGAGCGGATTAACGATGGCACGCAGCGTGAGTAAAGTGGTATTTTCGGAGGCCGGTTTGCTTATTTGCAGTCAGAAGTCCGACCGGGGTGGGTGAAGGAGAGTGGGGTGGGATTAGAATGCAAGGTATGTGACTAGCATGTGTGGTTGGCTAGAACTGACGGATCATAGTTGTATCACGCGTTCGACATACCTGAGCCGGAAAGGGGAAAAGTGACCCAGACGATGGTAGTGGGACTCATCAAGCGAATTCACGTGCGCAGATCCCTGTTGGGTGAGGATGGCACGGTGGACCCGGGGATGCTTCGAGCGGTGAGTCGAGTTGGAGGTTCGAAATACGCGCGGATCGGGGAAGGGTTTAACTTGAGGCGAGTGAACTGGAGTAAGATCAAAAAGGGGTACGATACGAAGAGAAGATTCTTCCATTCTTTAGAAGACTAGTAGTAGTAGTTGATTATCGATATTATTAACAACATGACCACGTGTGTTCTTTGTTCCCGTCCGTCATGGACAACGACCCCGCCTCAGTAGCAGAACAGCGCGCCAACGCCGTAGCCAGGTTACGTCGCGCCGCGTCTCTACCACGCATGAAGGACGGAAGACGTCCCCCAATGCATATCGAAGCAGTCAGTGACGGCGAAAAGTTTCAGCAGGACGAGGACGACGACCAAGACAACGTCGAGCCTCCACAACCCGATCCCAGACCCGACTCTCCACCAGAGCAAAATCCCACCACACCCGAACCATCTGCGTCTGGACGGAAACGTCGTTCTCGCTCTCGCTCACGTTCGAGGGGATCACGAGACTTCAAGGGTAAAAAGCCGCCGGTCACACCGAGCAACGATTCCTCCCCAGACGATTCACCACCTTCACCACCTCCTACCGTGCTTCAGACTCCCTCCGTCGTTGCACCGATACCCTCTTACTTTAGCACGCCCCCTGCTTCCCGCGTCCTTATGTCCCCCAACTTCCTGTCTCCTGGTACTCCCCTCCTCTATCCCGGCACCTCACCACCCACCCCGTTGATGCCCACCCTGGATGCCATACAAAAGGGTCTCTTGCGCTCAAACAGCGTCTCTGCACGCATGCAGGCCCTTCACCAGCTCACGGGCGGCAGTTTCGATTCCCAAGATTCTACCTGTCCTTTTCCTTCCGCGTCTCCGCAGCCTGGTTTGATAAAACTCGGGCGTAACAACACCATCTCAGGTGGTGAGCGCTCGGCTGCACGCATGAAGCTCTTCACTGCTCTCGGCGAACGAATCAAAGAGGCAGATGAGGCAGTCACCAGCGGCGGCGAGGAGCGCCCGGTAGTCTCTACCCCTTCAAAACGGAGGCGACGCAGATCAGCGCGCAATTCCAACAAAGCTACGGCCACTGACGAGTCCGAGGTCTTGTCCACCACTCCAACCCACACTTCCACGTCCCTACCCTACACCCAACAACCACTCGCAGAAGCCATCCGCACAGCATCCACAACGCCTATCCCTGTCCAGCCTATATCCGTGCCTAATATCAATCTCGATGAGAGTATAGCGGAAAGTCGTCAAACTACCCCTGTCCGGGCCGTGCATAACCATTTCAAGCGCAGAAGTATCGTCGTAGAGCAGGACGATGATGCAGCTATCCCTCCGCAGTCTACCTATCCTGGACTTCCCACTGCGCCTGCGCGCTCATCTCCTGGGCTCGCACAACGATTGCCTCATGTGTCAGATACCCCTTCTGTTGATTCAACCGACTCCACCACGGGTGTTGTTGGCGTGCCTCTGTATCTCTCCTCTACACAGCGGTCTCCCTCGAGGCAAGATCTCTTCCCGTCCAGCCCATTTGCAACACCGCATAAGGAAGTGTCCTTGTCCTCTCGTGACGAGAGGGACGATTTGGAGTCCGAGGAGCCTGAGGAGGTCGTATACCCTGCCGACCATCTTCGGCGATCACCCTACCATGATGCCTTTGATAGACAGATAAGCTGGGTCGCTGACTTGGGTTAGTTTTCTTTTCTTCTTTTCTTTTCGCTGTGAAAAACTCTATATTGATATTTTCTAGTTCCCGAGTCCAATATTGCTGTCCATAACGAAGATGACGAGGATGAGGAACAGTTGCGTGGGGTGGTAGAGGAAGACGACGATCAGATTCCTCCAGAATCACCTTGCGAAGAATCTGGTCCTCAGACCCATGAATCCTCGCCTCGCGCATCTTCAGATTTCAAGGAGCTGGTGGTCGACGTCGAGTCTCCCCCTGAACGGTCTTCTACCGCGAGCACGCATGAATCTTCGTCACAAACGACCACAGTGAATGCTCCTTCAACCCTCGTCGTCACGGAGGAGTCGTCGGATTCCTCGCAGCCAGCGTATCCTCAACGTCTGTCGGTCGCGTCGCGCATACAGAGCGATCGTTCGCCTATGGCGACTGACTTTGACTTGGACAACTCGCTCAATGTGCCAGAAACGCCACTGAAGCGGGAGGGCTCTCTGGGAACATGGAGCAAGATCATCGTCGGCGCTCTCACAAGGAGCAGTTCGAGCAACGGACGTCGATCTCGGACGAACAGCATTGCTACGCGAGAACGAAGACAAAACACGGACTCGAGCATTAGCCGAGAGAGTGGAGGGAGCTTGGCAAGCCCCAAAGCGGACAAGAATGAGCTTGGGTCGAGCTATCCTCTAGGTTCTCAGCAGCCGGTGATGCAATCCTCGTCCGCCTCTACTTCGATGCAGTCGCTGGCACTACCAACGCCACCGAGAACTGGGGCTTCGCCGATTCCAGTGACTTCCAATCTCGATCTCACGAAATATAATCAGGATGCCAAGTTATTCCCATTCCCTGGGATCTTCCCTGGGATTAAGAAGCTCGAAGAACAACGCATCAACAGCCGGAATCGTCGGGGACTATCGATTTCGTCGTCTACTCCGGATATCGTCCTGTCTCTCCACGGGAATGAAACAGAGATACCACTACCCTCGAGCGCGTCGAGCAATACACCTTCTAATTCTCCTGATCCCAAACGAGATCGTGTTCTTGCACACCAAGCGTCAGACACCCACCTTCTTCCCAAGTTCAAGAGTCAGAATTCCCCCTCGCTTTCGACTGCACCCTCATCATCGTCCCACGACTTCAGTGGCAGGCAAATACCACCAAGTTCAGTCACATTGAAACCTCTCCCAACCAACCGTGAGGGTGTCCGCAAGTGGCTCAGCAATAGATTCGGGTCGTCAACGCCGACTTTGGTAACTAGTTCGCTCACTCCAGCTGCTCAAACCGTTCGTCCCACCGTACCCTCCAAAAAGCCTTCTCTTTCTGAAATACTAAGATGGAAAAAGGACAGCGATTTGACTTCAGATTGGGAAGACATTGGTTCTCCAGAGAAGTCGAAAACGCCAACGAGCAGTACCAATGGGACTCTGTTTCTTGGCATGTCACAGAATGAAGAGTTTTCTCCTGTTAGCTCAAATGGACATCCCACACACGACGACGCGCAAAAGACGCCTCGGGCAAGCAAGATTTCCAAGTCAGGTAGTATCGTTTCCCCTTCGCCTGTTGAACCATCGGCTCTCTCTGCTTTAGGAAGTTTAATGTCTCCTCCTACCCCATCACCGCCGGAACCTGCGCCGTCATCTACGCCCGAGCCTTGGTCGTCCTTGTCCGATTATCCCAATCCAACTACCTCGGAGTCGTCTTCAAATACGTCCTCGCAGTACTCAGAGTTCCCCTCCAAATCCGCCGTCATTATGGAACGTCTTGACGAGATGCTAGGACGTGGACCAAAGAGCCCTGTTTGGCCGTCAGCGATTGACGACCCCCCTCGCAAGTTGCTATTGGCAGCGCCTGTCCTCCAGGTCGTCGACTCTGACACGGTCAAGGATCGTTTCCTTTTCCTCTTCAGCGACATCTTCATCATCGCCAAGCCCATTCTTCAGGACCCAGACGCTTTCCTCGAGCTGACGAAGCCAAACCCTTCGGACAGAAAATTCATCGTGAAGAACGTCGTGCTCATCCGCAATTTACGCTTCAGCGGCGAACGTGAAGAGCCTCAATCACGCAACATGCCGCGCAATGCTCTCACTCAATCCTTCGTTGATCAATTTGCTAACGACGCCGATCATGCCATCGTGTCCTTGTTCAACAACTTAGGACAGCCTAATGACCCCGTGGCGTTGGCACAGTTGTTCTTCCGTACGCCAGAAATTGATCGTGCACAACTCGGTGATTATCTCTCCAGGAGGACGTCACGTGTCGTTCTCAAGCACTACCTTGATGTGTTTGGGTTCACCGGAGTCAGGGTGGACAAGGCGTTGCGCATCTTCCTGCAGACTATTAACCTTCCGACACGTTCCGCGCAGGGAATCAGCCCTCTAGACACCCTGCTCGATTCCTTTGCCAGTCGGTGGTACGATGCCAACGGAAAGCAGGTTGCGTACGACAAGGACCTGGCCTATAGGTTTTCGAGGGCGATCGTGCAACTCAACGAGGTTTTACATGGTGGAATTTCGCAGGAACCTGGCTCGACTAGATATGTTGGGAGGAAAGTTACTGTCAGGGACTTTTTGGATGCGTTCCGGCGTCATGATCCTCGTGGTCTGTTGTCTGATGACACGCTCGGCGACGTCTACGAGTCCATCTACCGCGAGCCACTCACCCAAGCACGCCACCCATCTTCCAGTGGGCCGCCGGAGATCACTGTTACGTTCAAGCGCGCGCTACCTTCTCGTCTAACTTACAAGGTGCAGTCTGAGCCAGTGGTCATACGCATCCCCCAGACCGACCCCAATTTCACGATCGAGTTGTTCGGGCACAATCTCGCCTTTGATCCGCCTGTTCTCTCGTTCGCCAAGTCATCGGAGGCATCTTTCCGGGTGACTGGGACGCTGTTTGGTCTGACGACGATGCTGATGCTGCGTTCTGGGTCGAACGCTCTGCTCTATGCCGGCCTTCCACCGAGCTGCCCCATTTCTGTGGAGCGCGCCTTCATGCGGAATACATTCCAGGTCGCATTCCTAAACTACAACAACATGCCGCGAAGATACATGTTTAGCTTCGCCGACCCGCTCGTCCGTCATGAGTGGGCTTCCTCGTTGAAAAGACTGACGGAAGCGTCGACAAGCGTTTCATCCGCCGGACCGAATGCCTCACCGTTCCAAGCCAAATTCGCTCGAGCCGTCGGCGATATTGTGTTCAAGGTGTTGCAGGAGACTTTAATTGGTCCAGGAGCCTTTTCTGTCCAGGCATCGTCGGGGAAGTTGAATAGCGCGCTCAAGCGCCTCGACCCCGCTTCGCAGTTTTCATTGTCTTCTCGCGATATCACTGGATCTTCTGACCTCGTGCGATCGAAGTCGAGGAGTAAGGTATACCTTCTCCACGGACCTGGGAAACTTGAGGCCCCTTCCCACTCGAGAAGTAGCAGTGAGGACGATGGAAGCGATCCACGGTCGCGGGGAGAGGAGCGGCTATGGTCCGGCAAAGATTTGGAAACATTTTGCCAGCAAAATAGCTCGATTGCGCAGGTAGTCGAGCTGTTGCTGCCCATGATTTCCAACTCTATCCAATCGCAATAATACGTTTCGCTCGTTGGTAAGTCACTTGCACGATTCGATTGGGGCAGGGCATTGACGATTATGTATGTTAGGTTTCTCACTTCTCGTTATCGATCTGAGACTGATCTATATCTATCATCGCTATCCCTTTTACTTAGTCACATCAACTCATTAGTCCATTCATCGTTTCCCTAAGGGACACTGTCATGTCGTCCACGTCATCAATGCATCTGCTCTCTCTTCTTTTTTTTTTTCCTTCTTTTCTTTCATCCGGTTCTTTTTTCCATGTCAGCATCATTTCTGGTTTTTTTTCTTAATAACATGAATGGAATGGTCGGTTTTAGAGGTGGTGAAATGATACGACCGAATCGGGACCTGCGAAGTTTGAACACGCGCAGGGAGGGCTGTCCGTGCGTTACTGGATTTGCCCTAGTCACCTACATACATGCCCGTGTGGGTACGCCCACCGCCCTTTGTTCTTCGACAAGTCCTGGCTCTTCACTCTGTCAATGGCCAGCTCGTCGGCCACCATGGCAAGATCTTACGCCGACGTAAACGCTTCCATGGGAACCTCCTGGCATGACTATGGTCGGTATTTGCTTGACGGTGACGTCTGCAAGCCGATAATAACCCTCATTCCCAACAGAGAATTTCGACATCGAGTGGAGCTCGCCAGATCGCTATGAAATTATCGAGCGCATTGGAGGAGGAAGGTATTCAGAGGTAAGAGTATGTCCACCGCCGTGCAAACACTCTAACTCATCGTTCGATCACGCACCCGCATGGTGCGCAACCGAATAGGTCTTCAAGGGCATCGATGTGGTCAATTCGGAGACGTGCGTCATCAAAGTTCTCAAGCCCGTCGCCCCAAAGAAGATCAAGCGCGAAGTCAAGATCCTTCGCAACCTGACGGGGGGCGCCAACATCGTCGCGCTGAGGGACGTTGTCCGGGACCCCTTTGAGCGCTGTCACGGTCTCGTGATGGAGCACGTGGAGAACGTCGAGTGGAGGGTGCTCTTTGCGACTCTGAGCGAGCTCGACATCAAGTATTATACGTTTCAGCTGCTCAAGGTATGTCCACGACAAAGAGTCTGTTCGAGCGCTAACCTGGTGAGCAGGCGCTGGATTTCGTCCATTCGAGAGGGATCATGCACCGAGACGTGAAACCAGGGAACGTGATGATCGATCACCGACGTCGAAAGGTGGGCATTTCCTCTCGTCTTGAGGCGTCGTTGAGATTTTTTTTGTCTTCTCCTTGGACCCATCCGAACGCCACGCCAGTTGAGACTGATTGATTGGGGACTAGCCGAGTTCTACCATCCCGGCACGCCCTACCACATCCGAGTCGGGTCTCGCTATTACAAGGCGCCTGAGCTGCTCGTCGGGTACAAGCAGTATGACTACAGTCTGGATATCTGGAGCGTGGGATGCATGCTCGCGTCGATGGTAAGCAGGCTGTTACTTCTGGGCGTCAACTTTGGCTCGACGTGCGTCAGATCTTCCGCAAAGAACATTTCTTCCGTGGAGCGGATAACGATGACCAATTACTCAAGATACTGAGGGTCCTTGGTACGGATAGCTTCGATACGTGGCTGAGGACGTATGGCATACCCTTTGAAACCGACCTCGACAGTCTTTTGCAAGTGTGAGTAGATCTGGTCCCTTTTGTTCTCGAGCTGATGTGCCCCCCTTCAGATACCCCAAACAATCTTGGTCCCGTTACGTTAGTCCAGACAACCACCACCTAGTCACCGCCGAAGCATTGGACCTCTTGGACAAAGTTCTTCGATACGATCACCAGAAACGGCTCACAGCGCGGGAAGCCCAAGCCCATTCCTATTTCAGTAAGCACCTACCGATTTTCGGCTCGCTTCAAGCAGTGTTTACATCTTACGGTCAGATTTGGTCAGACTCGAGGCCGCCTCCCAAAAGGAGGATTCTGCAGAGTATATCAGCGATTCCGGTTTTTGCTCCATGTAAACGATCGACCGATCTGTGTTTCCCTTTTCTTTTCTCTTTTTACTGTAATACCATCGAAGGTCGCAGGGTCGACGGATGTAGGCTTTCACACTAGTATCACTTTGGGTAGTTATTGTGTAGAAGATAGGATTGTGGCGAGGTAGTAGTACATGCACTAATAATCAATCGACCACTGGATGGTTTTTGCTGTGCGTGAAATCGGATTAGGCAAGAGACGAAGCGGACCAACGTGTCGGTGTCGTGGAGTGATCCGGTAAAAAAAATTGGCACAATGAGGCCGAGTACGTAGGCAAACACGCAGCGGCCGGGCATGTCATCTGACGCGTGTTAATCATGCCATGTCAAGGTGTTTGGCCGTCAGTCCAAGATATAACGGAAACCCTGGCCAGCCGCACCCCTGAAACCACATTTCTCTTTCGCGTCATACCATCGCCCGCTTGTCTTTTCTTTTCTTTCCTCAGCGGTAGCTGCGTTTTTGCGATGGGAGCAGGCTGCCAATACCGTTCGCGAGCGACGAGCTCGCCGACGTACGACTATTATTATGCGCCGTGCGCTCGCCCGAAGACGAGCGACGGAAATGTACCACCGTTTTCCATGCCTCTACCACGCTTCCCTCTGCGGCCTAATGTGACGTATCGCTGCGAACCCACTCCTCCCGACCCCGCGGCACACTGGCAGCGTACGTCACAGAACCTACCACCGTCATCCCCGACGAGGGGAGTCCGAGAAGACGGGGCATTCAAACCTGTACACAAGCAGAGCATCGAAGAGTGGGTCGACGAACAGATCCATCTGACGGACCGCTCCAACTTGAACCACGAGCGGAGGGTGTGGTCGACGGTGATAGGGATGGGAAAGGAGGAGCTGCGGCAGCGGATGCGGGACGAGCTGGTGTACGAGTACGAAGCCGAAGCGCACAAGTGGATGAATCGGGAGGCGGAGATGCGGAGACGGGCGCAGGAACGGGAGCGGGAGGAAGTGCGGCGACGGGTCGTGCAGGAAGACATTCGGAGAATCCAGGTCCGGGTGCGGCAGAGACGGGACAGCGAAAGGGAGGTGATTGCGGAGGAACGGAGACGGTGCGTGGAGAGGGCTCAGGAGAAGGCGCGGAGGGAACAGGCGCGGGTGGAGCGGGCTGTGCAAGAAGCGTGGCAAGCGTACGAGTCGCGGTGGGCTACCTTGTCCGCCCCCTCTTCCTCCTCGTCCGAGCGGCTCGTATTCCGAGATATACCCTGGCCGGCGTTGGCCGAGCCCGCGCGGGCGGCAGAATTGACGCCAGACCACGTCGCCGAGTTCTTATTGCATCCTGCACATTCTTCCAACCATTCACGACGCGATCGGATTCGTGCTGCGTTACTCCGCTGGCATCCGGACCGGTTCCGTCGTTTCCTCAATAGAGTTATCGAATCGGAGAGAAGCGAGGTCGATGAGTGTGTAGGCCTCGTCGCAAGGTGTCTGAACGAGCTCTTGGCGAAGGAAGGAAAATTACTACAACAGGTGGGTCTCCAAAGCACAGGCGACCGATCTGCTGCTCAATCGGTGTCTAGGTCAAATGATGAATTCATTTGACGTGAATAACTTCTGCAAAGCATACCAATATACATCTGGAAGTTGTCGTCGCGGGACAGGCAGTTTTTCTGGCGGTGCTGGGATACCGTGACTCTGTTGATAGGCAATTATTTGCAAATGTACTCACTGCTAGCATTGGATGATATCTGTAATGCATGTCGCAACGAAAACCGGGTTGTAGATTGACCGCTTGGACCAAGTTGGCATATGCGCAAAACTGTCGTAGTAGTAGCCTCGGAAAGCAACTTGAAGCGGTGATTGAATTATTCTTCGGATCATAGTCGACAGGAGCCTTGTAGGCTCGAGCTCGGGTTTGGTGCATCCCAACTCACTCATTGGTCTTTAAAGCAGACATTGCTTTATTTCTGGATTTCTGGGTATGTGACGCATTAATTGCATTAAGAAATGAATCAAATGATGAGCGAAGGCCATCACTGAGTTCGTGCTCTCAGATTCGGAGTCACAGGGCCTGGCCCTACTGATTTGATTCTCTCCAAAATAAGCTGTGATCATCTTGCTTATATGTGGTTCAATCTGACAGTGATGTACATATACAATGTTCAGTGTTCACCCTCAACATCTAGGACTTTATCCTCCCTCTTCCCATGCTCTGAGGTGTGTGCATCTTCAGTCCATTTGCATTGCTTCTTCATCCTCATCCTCAGACGAGGACTCTGTATCAGTCACATCCTCCCCAAATGGGTCACTGACTGGCAAGTCATTGCCTTCCCATAGGTAGGTATATGGATCAGCTGAGGTTCCTTGTCAGTATTGTAGTTGTGCATTGGAAGTTGAGCATTGGAAGTGATCATACCAATCAGAAACCTATCTGAGTTGTTGTAGTGAGCTAGTAATGGCTTGACCAGTGTGTGTGCAGTTTTAAGAGAATGAGATTGGAGTCGAAAGTTCTGGGTTTCACCTGAAAGTACACCAAGTGCTCTAACATAGGTGTCTAGATCTAGAAAAAAATGAGATGTGAACTTGAATGCAATGAATAAATAAAGGATCCTCACTGAGCATCTCTGAATCTAGGGGGCAAGTACTGATATTTGGATCATTGTCCTTGCATGATGCATGATAGGCATATAGATATACTAGTTCATACCTTTTTATCACCAGCTCTGTCACCAAGAAGTGATCAAGACTAGAGCATCACCAGTTCTTGCTGATATCACCCTTCAAAGCCTCATGATGGACCATGACCATGGTCTGCTTGAAATACAGGAGATGTTGGGAGAGAGTGGTCCAGGATTTTCTAGTCATCTGAATTGCCTTGGCAGCATCTACTATCATTGGCTTGAGGTTGTCCCAGTGTTTCAACACAATGGCAAGAGAATAGGAGCAAAATATGATAAGCTCTAAGTATTTCTTGTAAAAGGATGATACATGGAACTCGTCATATTGATGATCCATGATGGTCTGGCAGATTGGGGTGGTTCCACTCCTAGTACTTCTACCAACCACCAATGACAACCATATCTCCTGCCAGTGCAAGGTCATTGACACATGTCATAACCATTGAGTTGCTTATCTGATGAGAGGGGAATAGATGATAATCCATGCTAGGTAAAAAAAATTGAGATCATGATGAAAGCAGATGAGTGGAAAACCAGAGAGAGATGCAAAGAAACCTGAGTAGTGAGTAGCAACAGATCAAGACAATTGACAGATATGATTTGACTTGGAGATCAAATTAAGAGACACTCAGGGGACATGCTGATATTTGAAGCCCATCAGGCTTTATATTTATACTACACAAGTAAAGTAGCCAAGTGGCTCAAAGTTAGATAGAAAGTATAAAGAGATTGGTAGTAAAATTCAGGCTTGCATACCATCACGTCATCTATAGAGTTATTGAGACAGAGAAAGGCAAGGTTGAGGAGTGATCACTAGTGTCTAGGTTGCACACAGGTAATATCACAGGCCCAGCAGTCAATACCACACCCATACTTGCCAACACCATATCCTTCGAGGATAACACAGAGTCGGACAGGCCCATACGACCCACAGTTATTATACCAACTGACTGCAGTGTGACCAGAACCCATGTCACCTATGATCTGTCAATGTTATACCACAACAGATTCTGATCTAAAGGCGAGCTGGCTATGCAACGTGAACATGCATAATCACGTAAGATAAAATATAAATATACCTTTACGACAGTTGCGGATGATTCTTCATATCATCTACGCTATGACCGAGCTAGCTTTACTATCAGAACCCTCGTCATCTGTATGTCAATCAATCAGTTACTTTCGGTGATCCAACGAACAAGCTATGCCCGATGAAGACTCAGTCAGGAGCAACTACAGTATGCACTAAAACATATTTCTTACCTCATTTCGTCATTCGTGTGAACACAGGCACGGATAGCTGGTTGCTCATATTAACACAGCCAAACGCTGCATTATAGTACCATTCGGTCCACTCGGAATGACACCCTTGCATGCGCTATGCTATAGATTGGCGGTGGATGGTTATCCTTAGGATCTTGATAGCGTCCAACGCCGAGACTTGCACTTTGCCACGCAACAAGGAAAGAGATGTGCAGGGCGACCATCAACATACTCGATTGTGACAGTACTGAGCTTGAAATGCGAGGAAATAGGTAACCACTATTCCTTTTGAGCATAGCTAGTAAACGATATAATGAGTATCGATAATGAAGGATGACAAGACTGCCCCATGTAACTCACCTAGCTGCTTTTCAGTGTCCTCTTCAACGTCAGAGGGCTCAGTCAACTGGGATAAATCAATTGATTTGGCTAATGGAGGTTCGTGCGGGCGCGAGGCATAGTTATAATCGCCTCGAACACTGTCTTCCGATAAATCATTATAAGATACATGAGCGTGAACAGAGTGGACTGGATTGACTCACCGTTTAGCAACTCGGAGGCTGACACTGCAGTGCGCTTCAACTTCTTCCGTGCTAGAATGACGATCGTAGGCCTTTCGAGTCCTATGGCACCGTGACCGCCGTGGTCGCAATAATTAATTCGTTTCACAGGTGAGCGGGATCAGATGTCATAGTGGCAGGATGGGGGGAGAGAGGCAGATGACGTTTTGGAAGCCATAGTAAGAGCCAAGACGATGACTCAGATTTGCTCAACCACAACTTCCGGGTTTTTACGGTGCGCAGTCCATGTCCGTGCATGCACTTCAAGTCGCGAATAATGTCCAGTATTTGGCAGAAATGAGACACAGCCGGGAGATCTGTAATCGACTGTTGGAAGAAGGTGGGGGTGACTCAAGCTTGAATTCAGCCACGTACGCGGGTACATAGCTCATTTTGTAACACCATACACGTGTGCAATCCTAGTACTGTTCTACTAGTGGTAGTACAACACTGTCGACTCACACGGTGGTGAGTCTCAAACTATGGGGCTAATCTGTTGCTCAAACGATTTCCGGGCCAGTCTCCAGCGTGAATGACGAGAGCCACAGAAATTCATTTGTCTCTTGCAAAGCTTAAGCATACCTATGACTGGTACCCACTAGAAGCAATTGTCGTCGCGTGGCAAACCGTTTTTCTGGCGGCACCGGGATTCCGGGAAACTCTGTCAATAGGAAATTGTAATCATTTGCACATATACTCACTCGTTCACGAGACTACTAATACCATGCACTGCTGTAAACGGGAATATAGATGAATCGATCACTGTGAGCCGCTTGGATCGAGTTGGTACTTAGTATGTACGCAAATTTGTCCCTACGTGTGCTGGCAGATACACTGACTCCTCGGAACCATTTCTCATAGTCAATATCAGGATTTGCTGGTAAGGTACGAACTCTCTAGTCAGCTGGGCGGAACCTGGGAGGCTGGGGAAGCTTCCACCCGTTTGCTCACATGGTTTCCTCCCCAGAGCCGGGCCGCCGTATTTCTGGTTCGTGCTTTTTCTGATAAGAGGGAAGACACTCAGAACACCGTTACGTTGTCTTTGAGCTTCAGATTTCATGCATTCTGACTCGGTTGTTGGTCTTTCAAAATGGCCATTTCTTGGGTATCAGAAGCACCAGTGATTGCCTCGAGAACTCAGTAAAGATTACTAGCAAATGAAGGGTCTGCGGTGAAACTTCGTTGATCTGCCCAGGCTCTAATTTTATTCTCGCCAGGATAGACCGTGATGGCCCCTGTGATTTTGCCGTCACGGTCGTGGCAGCGACAACGGTGCATATTTCGCAGATTTTTCCCTTCATTTTGACCCAGAAGCAGGAGATATAAAACTGGGGCGATGGATTCTAGCTCTCCCTGCTTTAATCACGACAGCGAGATATGGTAATGCTCAGTCTCGTTCTGGCATTTCTGGCTCTAGTCGCCTCATCGGTGAGTCACGCGGACTACACTTGATGTCGGAAAGAGCTCAACAAAATGTTAGCTCACCGTCCCTGAAGGATTTGTGACGACGAAAGGACAAGCATTTTATCTCGATGGACAACCCTACACTTTTTTCGGGTAAGGTCTTCGGAATTTATGCCAACGTTTGACGACAAATGCATTCAGCACAGGTCCAATTCCTACTGGGTTGGTCTTACTGGGTTGAGTTCCGATGATATGAATACCGCTTTTAAGAACATCGCTGCCACTGGTGCTACGACTGTCAGAACTTGGTAAGTAGGGTTTGGGATGGCATGTTAGTAGATCGCTGACGTCGCTAGGAAGGGGTTTCAATGATGTAACAGCCCCAAGTGGTGAATATTATCAATTATGGAACGGCAGCACTCCCACCATCAATTACGGACCTAGCGGGCTCGAAAATTTCGGTAAACATTTCAGTGATTTCCATGATTCCGGTGAGACTGAAGTTACCTTCTCTCTCGTAGACCTCGTTGTTTCTGCCGCAAAAGCAAATGGGTTACGGCTGATTGTCACCCTGTAGAGATTATCACGATACTTTTCCTGGCATTTCTAACATCTGTATAGGACAAACAACTGGGACAACTATGGCGGTATGGATGTCTACGTCGACCAGATCATTGGCAAAGGACAGCCTCATGACTATTTCTATACTAATGCGAAAGTCATGGTCAGCGATCGACGAGCCAATTCCACCATTGTCTCTGTGTTGACGCTTCGCAGGCCGCATACCAGAACTATGTGCAAGTATGGGTTCAGCGATACATTGATGAACCCACTATTTTTGCGTGGGAGCTGGGTAATAATGCCTCTATTTGTTGACTACCACTGAGTCGACTGATACCACACGAAGCAAATGAACCCCGTTGTACTGGATCTACCTCGTAAGTGATGAGGTTTCAGGTTTCGGTCATCAGCGCTCAGCCTCAAATCATTCTGCTCTAGGGCCACGTCTGGAAACTGTACAACTGAGACAATTACCACTTGGGCCCAAACAATGTCAGCTTACATCAAGTCACTGGACTCAAATCACTTGGTCACACTTGGTGATGAAGGATGGTTCAATGATCCTGGAAACCCAGATTACTCTTACAGGTAATCGTATGTGATTGTACATTAATTGAATCTATTGACAAGTTGCTTTCAGCGGTTCGCAAGGCGTCGATTTTAACGCTAATATGGGTATAGATACTCTCGACTTTGGTACATTTCATGTATGTCACGCCAAAACTCCGAGTCATCCAACAAGTTTTTCTGACACATTTTTAGCTGTATCCAGTATGAGGTCTGTTTTATTTCCATGATATTTGTTTGCTATCATGCCGCTGTTTAGTTCACTTGGGGCGAAACTACTAGGTACGTCCTGAACGAGCATATTGATGGCTCGTGTCCTAAATATCGACAGTCCAATCACGTGGGGTGCGGAATGGATCCAGAATCACAGGGCCTCGCAAGCTACTTATAATAAACCCGTGGTTATGGAAGAATTTGGTGTCCTGTCAAATCAAAACCAGACCGAGACATATCTGAACTGGTACACTACAGCTCTCGACATAGGTTTAACCGGTGCCATGATCTGGTTCGTCGGATTCTATAACATTCTTTGCTCTCACTACTTAATTATTTGACATACTCTTCAGGCAAGCTGGGTCCAATTTGACAGATGGCCCGACGCCAGATGATGGTTACACCATCTACCCTGATACCGATGTTTATGGGTTGGAAACTGCCTATTCTGCCTTGTTTCGCGGGAGACCTGGATATTAGGTGCCTTTGGTGTTTTTTTTTGTTTTTTTTTTGTTTTGATATTTCAGAACTAGAGTTGTAATCTACGCTCGCATAGACAATCGGATTTGCAACGACTCATCAGCTGAGTGTGCATGATTAAGCTGGTGGCATTCAGATCTTTAGAGACGCAGGCTACTCTTGGTACTGTTGAGGCAACTGCATGGGGGATATACTCCTCGGTGTCCACACCTGTGCCCGCTCATGTACTGCTTACCAAATAGGTATGGGTTCCGAGAGACTTGGCAGATGGGTTACAAGCGGTTCGACTGTAGCATCATGATGGATGTTTACTGTTTCAAACTCTCAACACGTTTCCCCTTTCATACCCCTTTCACAGCACAGGATTGAATGGCAAATATGCGATAGGCCCCACTGGTGGTGGCCCCAATTCAAACGTTTGTTTTAGCTTGTTCATTGATATCTGAGCTAAGGAAGGTCTAACTTGAATTACCTTTTGCTCGTACACAAGTTACCGCCTCTGAGCAGCTCACTGTAGTGCTATGTACGTACTACCATAGAATCTATGATCAAATGAGAAAATGAAGCGTCAAAATTTCATATCCACATACTATTTATAGCGAGCAGCTTTTGCCGACTAGTAGCTTATCTGCAAGGTGGCTTGTAACGTTACCATTGGCAGCTCTTTTACTGGCATGTTATTTCATGTCCGCGGATTTTTCCCTTCGTTTTGTCCCAGAACCATATAAAACTGGAGCGATGCATTCTAATTTTCCCTGCCTTGATTGCAGCAGCAAGATATGTTGATGCTCAACCTCGCTCTGGTATCTTTGACTCTAGTTGCTCCGTCGGTGAGTCACACAAACTATTCTTACTATCGGGAACTCACCGAAGCGTTAGCTCACTGTCCTTGAAGGATTCGTGACGACGAAAGGACAAGCATTTTATCTCGATGGACAACCCTACACTTTTTTCGGGTAAGTCCTCGGAATTCATGCCAATTGGGGACGACAAATGCATGCGGCACAGGTCTAACTCCTACTGGGTTGGTCTTACTGGGTTGAGTTCCGATGATATGAATACCACTTTCAAGAACATCGCCGCCACTGGCGCTACGACAGTCAGAACTTGGTGTGTGGTTAACCAAGTACTGACCTAGACACTAACCATTGCTGATGTCACCATGAAGGGGTTTCAATGATATGAAAGCCCCAAGTGGTGAATATTATCAATTATGGAATGGTGGTACTCCCACCATCAATTACGGACCTAGCGGCCTACAAAATTTCGGTAAGCATCAAGTGTTCCCCATTCCGGCGAGGTTGAGCTTACCTTCTCTCGTAGACCTTGTTGTTTCTGCCGCAAAAGCGAATGGGTTACGGCTGATTGTCACCCTGTAAAGATTAATTATCACGACGCTTTGCCTTGACATTTCTAACACCCTATATAGGACAAACAACTGGGACAACTATGGCGGTATGGATGTCTACGTCGACCAGATCATTGGCAAAGGACAGCCTCATGACTATTTCTATACTAATGCGAAAGTCATGGTCAGCGATCGACGGGCCAATTCCACCATTGTCTCTGTGTTGACGCTTCGCAGGCCGCATACCAGAACTATGTGCAAGTATGGGTTCAGCGATACATTGATGAACCCACTATTTTTGCGTGGGAGCTGGGTAATAGTGCCTCTGTTTGTTGACTACCACTGAGTCGACTGACACCACACGAAGCAAATGAACCCCGTTGTACTGGATCTACCCAGTGAGTGATGAGGTTTCAGGTTTCGGTCATCAGCGCTCAGCCTTCAATTATTCTGCTCTAGGGCCACGTCTAGAAACTGTACAACTGAGACAATTACTACTTGGGCCAAAACGATGTCAGCTCACATCAAGTCACTGGACTCAAATCACTTAGTCACACTTGGCGACGAGGGATGGTTCAATGATCCCGGAAGCTCAGATCAATCCTACAAGTAATCATATACACTCGCACGTTGATCCAATCCGTTGACAAGTTGAACTTTCAGCGGCTCGGCAGGTATTGATTTTAATGCTAATATGGGTATAGATACTCTTGACTTTGGTACATTTCATGTATGTCACGCCAAAACTCCGAGTCATCCAACAAGTTTTTCTGACACATTCTTAGCTGTATCCAGTACGAGTGTTTACCTATTTCTATGGTATTTGTTTATCTCCATGCCGCTGTTTAGTTCATTTGGAACGAAACTACTAGGTATGTTTTGAACGAGCATGCAGTGGGTGGCTTATGTCCTGGACATCAACAGTCCGATCACATGGGGAGCGAGATGGATCCAGAATCACAGGACCTCACAAGCCACTTACAACAAACCCGTGGTTCTGGAAGAATTTGGTGTCCTGTCAAATCAAAACCGAACCGAGACATATCTGAGCTGGTATACCACAGCTCTTGACATAGGTTTGACGGGTGTCATGATCTGGTTCGTCGTGGTCTATGGCATTTCTTGCTTTTGCTGCTTATCAGACATTCTTCAGGCAAGCTGGGTCCGATTTGACAAATGGCTCGACACCGAATGATGGCTACACCATCTACCCTGATACTGATGTTTATGGATTAGAAACCAACTTCTCTGCCTCGTTCCGCGGAAGACATGGATATTAGGCGCCTTTGGAGGTTATTTTTTAATGTTCTGGAACAAAAGATGTAATTTATAACTTACATAAGGTCGTATAGACAGACAGATCTGCGATGATTCATTAGCTGAGCGTGCATGATATTGTATCTACTGACCTAGGTAACATTCTTACCGGCGTCAAGCTACGCAACGTCACCATGCTGAGGTAAAGAGTGCTGACTAAGACCGGCATAGAACTTCGTCGCCATTTTGCTTATTCGCCGAGAACCATGTTCCGTCAGTTCGCGCGTCTACCCCTTCGCAGGGGCCTGCATTCGCAAGCAGGTCCCAGCTCTCGACCGTTTACGCGATACGCTCGCTCAGCCTACGCGCTCGGTGTGTCAGTGGCCATTGCAAGTTACCTGGCCTGGTCATGGTCTCCCGACGGTCGGCGCATACCGCGTATATCGCTTGACTCGGAAGCCGTCTCTGGTACGTTTCCGTTTCCCGTTCTTCGCTTGAGCCGGGATATGTGGCTTCAGAGCTTGATGGTCTCTCTTTTCAGCGCACCAGCAGCAATCTGCGTCGTCGTCGCCCTCGCCCTCGCTTGTCTCTCCTCCTCGACTCTCCGATGTGCCAACGCCATCCACGCCTCCAAGTGACGCGACGGAACCGATCACAATATCTACCGAGGGTGAAGAACCCTCTCCGGAATTGTCGGAAGCCCTAGCAGAGGAGGGTGCTCAGGCAGAGTCTTCAGGCGGTGCCTTCAATCCGGAGACGGGGGAAGTGAATTTGGATTGTCCCTGTCTTGGAGGAATGGCGCATGGACCGTGCGGTCAACAGTTCCGAGAGGCGTTCTCGTGTTTCGTATACTCTGAGGCGGATCCCAAGGGTATCGACTGCGTAGAAAAGTTCAAGGCAATGCAGGAATGTTTCCGTGAGCATCCCGATGTCTATGCCGATGGTACGTGATCCTCCGCTTGCCTACACATAATTATATCATTTATACTATGTTGCAGAAATCATGGACGACGATGAGGAGGAATCTCCTGCGGGAACTTTGTCCACCGAAAAGGCGGAGGGCGACCTTGACGTCTCAGACAGCCCTTCCCCACCAATGACAGAGCAAGCGCTAACCTCGACATCACCATAGGATTTACGGACATTAGACATTATAGACACGACATATAGCAGTTTGATTTATTGCATTCATAATCACTACTCAATACTGAAAAACGAAATACAAAAATGAGTGAGCATTGGTACAGTCATACAAGGTTTTGTTGGTGAGATCAATTCTGGAATTTTTTCTCGATGACCTGGTTATTCAGCTTATACCCATTAGCTGCAAATAATTTCGAATGCAAGAATGGCGAGGTGTCGTAAATGTCATGCTCCTTTGCCTACGCCGATGTGAGGCATTATGATATATAACAAGGTGGACACTTACCCTCTCGTCGAGCTCAGAGACTTGAGTTGTTATCAAGTCTGGTTGCTCATGCCTCTGGAGTTGGTAGAAACGTGCCTTCTCCTTGACGAGTTGACCAAGAATGAAGGCGAGCAATTCCTCGTAGTCACGAGCTTGTGTGACATACTTCCGGAAGCTCTAGCGCTAATAGTCAGCCCTTCGTGTCCACACACATCAGCATCTACCCACCCTTTCGAGCGTTTTCTTGATGGTAAGTTTTTGCGCACTGACAAAGCTGCCCACGGCGACGGAAATAGCCAAGTCTATGTCATCTGAGCGAACATACTCTCTAAGGCACATCTTAGCACTGGCTTCTGCCATCCGAATCATGCTCTCTAGGTGACGAATGGTGATAGGGTATGAGCCTGTAGCCAAAGACTCTCGTCGCAGATCAACAAAGAGGCGCGAAAGCTTTTCCTGGTCCATGTCATACAATTGAGGCCGAACTCTTTCCCGAGCGTACATGATATATTTCCGGAGGACATCCTGAGGTATAAGCTAATGGAGTGTCAGATCGAGCTTCCTTTCTGACATCCAGTATATGACGTACATCAGCATCAAGGGTAGTACCGACATTCATTTCCTCCTCAGGCGTGAATTTCGGGTGGCTGCGGAGGTGGCTCCCAACCACAAAACGTGCAAGCAACTCGTCTTGGACTGGATCTACAGTGTCTTTCACCACACAAAGTACATCAAATCGTGAAAGGATAGGCTCCGTTAGTTCGACATTCTGCTGGAATGGTATAGTGGGGTTGTATCGTCCACGGATAGGATTAGCTGCGGCGATGACCGCACACCGAGCACGGAGTGTTGTCACGATGCCAGCTTTCGATATGGAAATGGACTGTTGTTCCATAGCTTCGTGTATGGAGGTTCGGTCTGCATCGTTCATTTTATCAAACTCGTCGATAAGGCATATTCCTTTGTCGGCCAGAACGAGCGCGCCACCTTCGAGTGTCCATTCACGGGTGACGGGATCTTTACGAACGCTGGCCGTCAAACCCACGGCAGATGCCCCTTGCCCGGTGGCGAACACAGAGCGGTGCGCAGTTTTCTCCACATATTTCAAGATCTGAGACTTTGCTGTACCGGGGTCTCCAAGAAGTAGAACGTTAATATCACCACGGATTGGATGTTTTCGTTTGACATCTTTGGGGACGCCACCAAAGAGGGAGAGGGCAACGGCGGTCTTGATGTCTTCATGACCATAAATTGACGGAGAAATTGATTTGACAATCCGCTTGCGGATACGTTCATCACGAGCGAGGGCTCGGATTTCCTTTTCGTCCTCTTCAGTAAGCCTGAACGCTGCGAACAGGTCCTCCTTTTTATTGATGTGGTTCGCTTCAATGATGGTAGAGAAGACAGGAAAGCCGTTCTTAGAGTTGAGTGATGCGTCAAAGTTATTCCGGTAAATTCCAGTTACTTCCTATATCTGTAAATGAGACTCCCTTAACAATGATTGAAAACTGATAGACGCACAATTTCCTCCCCTGGTTTTGCCTGATCGATCAGATCCCAAAGGAGAATGACTTCACGATGCCTCGGGAGACGGCCTGGTGGAACAGACCCCGGAGATTCTTGCAGGGTCATCTTTTGATAGTTGCGATATACGGTCTGAAGAGGGCGATGGTTAGCGAGAGCAATGTCAACCACCACTTGACTCACTTGCTCAGAGTTGACCGGGAAAGGACCCTTACTCTCACAGTTAGGGCAGTAGCTAATCTTTACTTCCTTAGTTGCATCTTGATAAAACGGACCCAAGACTGCCCCACACTTGCGGCAGTCGAATTTCACATATTTCAATTGAGGGAAAACGCCAGTCCGACGAGTCACGACACCAGATACTCGAACAAGATTGTTCAGGTTGGAGCGACGAAGGTCACGAAGCGACGAACTGAGCGGAAGATCGGCTATGCGAACGTGAACTTCCGAATGAATACGTTCATAAGATGGATAGTAAACGAGGATCGCATTCAGTGCCACTTCATCGAAAATCACCAGCATTGCTGCTGGCGAGTTGGTGAGAAAGTAAGCAAGAATGGGTTTCGAAACTGCAAGGTGAAGATACGA
>JBBPLX010000101.1:37143-53835 GCA_038090015.1 Leccinellum albellum
CATAAGATGGATAGTAAACGAGGATCGCATTCAGTGCCACTTCATCGAAAATCACCAGCATTGCTGCTGGCGAGTTGGTGAGAAAGTAAGCAAGAATGGGTTTCGAAACTGCAAGGTGAAGATACGATACTTCAAGTGACTCGGAGTTCGCTGGGGGAGGGCTGTTAGGTTACGAAAAGTCTATGACATGTTCACCTACTCTCTCCTAGGTTGCGAATACGTTGACCATATACTGAATTGCCGTTCTCATCGACATAAGTCATTAAAAATTGGCGGAAGTGTTTGACGATTGAACGGCGGACGCGATCGTTGGCTATCCATTCAACGATTGACTTTGCCTTGATATCACTCAGTTGTTCCAGTGGAATTTCCTGGAGAGCAAGTCACGTCAGCAAAAGCAACTGTGTGGTGTGAAGCATGCCAACATCATCCACTCCATCCATATCATCCAAATCCCTGCGCTCGTCATATTGACGACGCGTGCGTCGCTTCATGCGAGCCACGCCAAGACCACCATCCAAGGCATCCTCGTCATCCATGTCGTCACTCTCCAGAAATCGGGGTGCACGACTTCTAACTGCAGCACGACCTCCCACTCTACCGGCGCGTTCTAACCGATCTCTTCGATCCATTTTCGCCTCAGCGGCCCTACGAGCAGTGGCAGACAGATCTTCGAAGTCTCCTTCGTCGTCGATGTCACGGTCTGAGTAACGATCAAGGAGCTCATTGGTGGCATAATCTCTTTGGTGAGCCAATGAAAGATGAGCGTGAGATCCATGATATACGCGAGACTTACTCCTCCATGCCATCCAGAAACAGATCTTCGCCTTCGCCATCTTCCTCGTCACCTTCAAGATTTTTCACTGCATCACGCTCGTCTAGGCTATCGTCTGTGTCCGAGAACGGAGCTGGAGGGGAAGAAGGGGGTAACGAAGACGAGGACTCGCGCCTCTGAGGTGTAGGACGTGGAGCAGGAGAACTGCTGGGTATTCCGGGGGATCTAGCACGCTTGTTACGCCTAGGTGTCTGGGACTGTAGCAGATTTGAGAACGGTCTAGATCATATTTCACTTACTCACCATGATGATGATGGTTAGAAAACGAGAAACGAATAGCGCGTCGCGACGCGTCTTGATTGGGTCTGAGTTTGAAAGCGTACGAATATTTTATTTTATTTTTGTTTTTGCTAACCTATGGCAGTTGACTGGGATACAGCGGTGAAGCAGGAAGAAGAGTATCTGCGCAAGGTGCACCCAACCACAGAAGACATCCCAGGATGCATGTCTCTTCTGGACAGTTTTCTCCTTTGTCATGGCGCGTGCACAGCTACCTCGTCGTTCTTCCGTCTCACAATGTTGTCTTGTCCAGTCGTTGGGTCTCAGGTGAAATCTCTCTATAGACATGGGCATATGTCAGAATGTCGGGACAAGATGGAGGACTTCAAGTTCTGCATGAGTCTGAAGTCGATGGAACCAGATGCCAGGAGAAATGCTTGGATCCGTCGTCGTGCCGAGTGGTGGGCCAACAGGCGACTCGGAAAGAGCAGTGAGAATATTTGGGACATGAGGAGGTGCGTCATTCGACCGCTCTGGTGACGACACATGACGCACCACACAACAGGGAACCCCCAACGAACTGGCCACCCTCCATTTCTCAAGACGCGGCGCAACCATCTGGCACGATTGCATGAACCGTGACATTTATTATTAGCGGGCTGACGGGGAAATTGTGGTGCCTTCCTATGCGCAGCGACTTCTTGATCCGATCATTTATTGCGTGCTCAGATGAGTCTAGTACTGGATATTTTTGAATATTGATGAGTTTATGCTTACGCAAAGCGGGGTAGCATCCCCTAGCATGACATGATTATTGGCCGCCGCTCGGTCTAACTTCAGTTGACCATCATGCCCTCGCCAATGACGTTCACCAAACAGCCCTGGAAAGGTCTCTATCTTGCATACGGATTTTCTACTACCTTGTTGCAATTACCCCTATGGATCTTACGTTACATGTGGCCTTCTATGCGCCCAGTTCCTTCCTGGTCACTAGGACATACGATTGCGGTACAACTGATCAGATGCGTCGCAGATATATCTACTGTGTGAGTCCGAGTTTGTTAACCGGCTTGCAAGCGTGCTTACAGCCCTGCTCTCCGCGACGAGTAGAACAGGAGACATCGTGGGTCTTCCGGATCATCGCGCCATGTTGCCTGCAGATGACGCAAAAGCCATCTGGATTGATGGAACTCCGCACCTCATGGCTGCGGGGCTTAAGACATGGGCGTTTGTGTCGAAGGTTGAGCCGGAACGCATCCCAGGGTATTGGTATGCCCGAAAAGGCGAGTCTTCGATGCCCAAGATTCCAGTCTCTTCCGGACAGAGGGTATTCTATTTCCTCCACGGAGGCGGGTACATTCAGCTATCTGCGCATCCGAACAATGTGACATCAAACATTACACGCGCCCTCGTTGAGCTGGACGACTCCACGTCCCATGTGCTAGCATTGGAATATCGCCTATCGTCCACTTTTCCACTCCCTGACAAGAATCCTTTCCCGGCTGCTCTCCTTGACGCGCTTGCTGGATATAGTCATCTGGTGAACGAAATGGGTTACTCACCATCCGATATCATCTTGGTCGGCGACTCAGCCGGGGGAAATCTCGCCCTTACCCTGACGCGGTACCTCGTCGAAAATAAGAGTACCCCTCACGTGATTCTTCCCCCACCTCCCCGGCACCTCATACTACTGTCTCCCTGGGTGGACCTTTCGTCCTCTCACGACTGGCCAGGATCATCTACCCTCTCCAATACGGACTACAAAGGTTTCCACGACAGTGGACGGAGTCTGTATTCCAAACATGCATTCCTGGGGCCTTTCGGTCTCGGATTCGCTTTCTGCAATCCGTACATCTCCCCTGCTTCCTTGATTCGGTCCGATAGGCAGGCACATTTCGCAGGCTTTCCCCGAACGTTTCTCGCGACAGGTTCGGCCGAAAGGTCATCCGATACAGTCCGAACCTTGGCAAGAAAGATGGAGGGTGAGATGGGAGCAGATCAAGTCACGTATTTCGAGGCCTCGGATGCGGTACACGACTTTCTCCTGTTCATGTGGCATCCATGTCGTCCTGCCGCTCTCGAAGCTATACAGCGCTGGCTCCAAGTCGCAGGCCAGTGTTAGCTTTGCCTCGGGTCCCATACGAGGCGAGGATCCTAGCAGTCAACTGATAGTGATAAACATACAGAATACACAGACACTCGTGTAGCCGTACTCACAATAAATCGATCGATGTCCGATCCCGTGGTGTACAAACATGAACGCGTGATGGACCAACACGGCTAGGGCCCTCAAGACAAGAATCCAAAGAACAACCGATCCATATGGGCCAAGGCGGTCAACCTGACCGGTTGTGACCACCAGTGCGGGCCTTTGGCTTGGCATTACACACACGAGTTGCCCTGTTCTCGCACACCCACACATTCTCCGGGTTCTTTGATCCTTTGATCCAACTCAACCAAAACCTTCTTTTTTTGGAACAGCCTGACCACGGCCCACGCTCCCCCGCTCCAATAAATGTTTCCCCCGCCATACTCGGATGTGGTTGCTCGACACTGGAATGATGAGCCGTCGAGAAACCGAGCGCTAGATGAATATAGTCCAGCTGTCCAGCCTGAGGTCGACATATATATCCTGTATTGTCCTAATATTGTACATACACTAGATAAGACAACAGAGAGGATGATCACCACTAGTAATAACATGACAAACAGCGAACGAAGCGATCGCTGGCACACCCGCCCCACTAATTCCGCGCTAAGGTTGAAGTCGAACTCTTTTCGGTTTGCCCTTCCTCAGCGCCGCGCAGTCCTCCAGCCTTCCAATCACAGTTGTAGAAATACACTGCTGGGAGACCAACAAAGAGACCACCGACAATGTTTCCGAGGAGCGATGGAATCAAAGATCTACAACCCCCAAATCAGTTTCACAGATACCGGGATTTACCCGTCCGAACGCGTAACTTACTTTCCGATGTAGTAAGCAGGCGTGAGCTTGAACAAGTAGTGTGAAGATCAATCCGATATCCGAGAGAGAAATCAGACTCACATCAGCACCAAGCATGATACCCAGACCAAGCGAAAACATATTGGCAATGACTGATAATCGTCAGTTGCGTTGAAAAGAAATTTGTGTAAAAGAACTTACCGTGATCGAATCCACACGAAGCAAATATCTGGTTGACGACTTTTGATTAATAGACAACTCCCCCATACGTGTTCCCGACTCACCCAAATCGGGATCCAAGAAGCAATAATCTTTGAAAACGTTTCCTTGGCCGCTGTAGCTTGCTGTTATAACATTGAATAAGGGGCAAGCTACATATCATTTTGTGCGCTTACCCAGAAAGCTACACAAACCAACCAGTTGCAACCAACTCCTCTGAGGAAGATTTGATACCAAGAAGGGTCTACGGCCTTTGTACTAATGAAATGTTAGCTCTAAACCCCGCGGCGAAAGCGTGGCAAACGCACATGGCAAAGGACTTGATATATTCTAGGTATGGTTGCTCGGTGGCGAGACCATCGTCTGTATGTGATCAAATGCTCAGCGTAAATCAAGCAAGAGTAGATTTTTGACTGACATTTCGCAAGAATGGCCGCAAAGAACAAGCTTCCAACCAAGTTTCCGAAGATGACTACACAAAAGTCGTCATCAGATGTTACTCGCACGAGAAGAGATACATGCCTAAAAGCCAGTTGAGTGGGACGCTCCACCATGGGATTGCACCTTTAATGGCAGCCATAGGGAATATCTACGACGATTCAAAAATCTTGCCCTCGATGTCATCGAGGAACCTACCATAAGATAACCCGTAAGCAATTCAAATCCTTGAAGTATAATCCTACAGAATGTTGGATAAGCATGGATCCGGTACGACTGTTGCACTCGATTACATTACGAGACCAACGGGAAACACGAATCCTGCCATGACCTTCGCTAGACCAGGGTTGCTAGCTGTAATACCCGCCGAGCCTCCTGATATAATGATAAAAAGCAGACCGGCGAACGACAGCATGATGCCGGCCAGCACCTTACGCATCCAGATAAGCGCAGATAGGGAGAAGACCTGGAGAAACGTACAGCTTTAAAGAACGTCTTATCCCAACGTGTGTTGTGTTTTGCTATCGCCATCTCGACGAGGGCGACGGCGGTCTCTTCTTGACTGAGAGTGGATGGAACATCGGCCATGGTGATGATTGTGAGTACTTGCAGCGCCTACATGATACAGGCGGGTGGGCCAGGATAAGCGATCCCTCAGGCATATTTTTATAACCGTGGGTGGTCTCGACACGCATCCCCGTGGGCCGATATAATTGGTCTCGCAGACTTGAAGGTCGTGCTTCACTAAGATCCATAGCAAACTCGTGGGGACCCTCTTCGGATTATCATGCTAGTGGAGAGAGTTTGAGGTCGCGGTGTACACAGTATATGCTATCTGCATAATGTTTAGGTGACGATCACTCGTCGGTGGTCACAATATGGAGCACAAACCTTCGCAATTCGATGTGCTAATCCCCCAAAGCCTAACAATGGGGAGACGGGGAATTCTTCTCAGGAAGGTGTCCGAGATCCAGAGGACATCAAGGATACGCCATATTAAACAACAACGTTGTGGAGTGTCCCCCTCATAGAAGGACGAGAAATCGTAACATGTTCTTGAGTTTTAGAGTGGCCGATGGTTCTTAGTCTAGGGTGAGTCGGAGGCTCCCTGTACAGTGCTTTATTTCGAGAAATTTATGTAATGAGGGCTGTGTCTGTGGGCGTCTGTAGGCAACGATTACTAATTTTTTGAGCCGTAACGCGGCCGCTCTGACCATTTCGTTTATATACACTACATCATAGCAACATAACATTCTTGATGCAGGGAATCCAAATTATTAGGCTAGCAAAACTTGCGAAGCCGTAGATATCTGTGGTAGTTTATTTATTCCTTCATAATGCCATCAATGACCATTTCCCTTGAAATGCTCAGTATTGCATCGTGTTGCATGGGAGGTACTAACATAACAGGGGGTCCACTATTAGCACATCAGGGTAGACCATATCCCCTGGTTGCCTCCATCAAGTATAGCCTATTATTGTGAAGTAATGGCCAGCAGTGCCCTCCGTGTGGCCCTGTGTGGCGCAACACTGCGTCTGCCCTGGAAATCCCGACTTCCGAAACTGCTTACTACCATACTAGTACACACCCCGCTCTCGCTGTGGCGAACGACGAGCACTCGCACGCTCTCTTCCCAGAGTTGTTTCTTTTCTGTTCCAGCATCGTCACTTGACGCCGACGCCCTCCCTCGCTCATGGCACTTTTTTTAAGACGGCATGAACGGTTGACGGGAGCATTGGGCTATCGAAAACTATGACACGGTCGACAAAGGCAGTCTACGAACAAAAACAGAGATTTTGGGAATATGAATGGATACACGTAGTCAACATATCAATACAGCTAGGACAGCTCCGGATATCAGCTCCCGGGCCGATCACTAAATATGTGGGCATACAACTATGTACTTGACGATTTTGATGGTACAGTAGTCCATTACCGCATACACCCTGTGACGACAACAATGAGCTCCGGGTCCTTTGATCCTTTGATCCTTTGATCCGATTTGACCAAGGTCTTCTTTCTTTCGGAGCAACATGACCACGGCGCCCGCTCCTCCGCTTCAATAGATGTTCCCCCCGCCACATTCGGATGTAGTTCTCGACATTGGAGCAAGAAGCCGAGCATTAAACAAGCTTCCCATCCGAATATATCTCGTATTGCCCCTAAAAATGCGATTGTATATACACTAGATAAAACATACGTATGTTGAATGATAACAAAGAGGGTGATCACCAAGGGATAGCACTCGAACAAATCATAACTAGTCACAACACTGGAGTGAGAAAGAAGCGAGTACTGACACACCCGCCTCACTAGTTCTGCGATGAGGTTGAAACTGAACTCTTTTCGGGTTGCCCTTCCTCGGCGCTGCGCAGTCCCCCAGCCTTCCAGTCACAGAGGTAGAAGTACACTGCTGGGAGACCAACGAGGAGACCGCCGACGATGTTTCCGAGGTACGACGGAACCAGAGATCTACAATCCCACCAGATCAGTTTCAAATCGCCAGGTTCATCAGCGCCAGTTGTGTAACTCACTTTCCGATGTACTGAGCAGGCGTGAGCTTGAGAAAACGGCGCGTAAAGATCGTTTCAATACCCAAAGGAGAGATCAGAAAACTCACATCAGCGCCAACCATGATGCTCAGACTGAGCGAAAACATGTTAGCAACGACTGTGAGAATCGTCAACTAGGGCTGAGAAAAACCGTGTAAAAGAACTCACCGTGATCGAACCCACACGCAACGAAAATCTGTTAGACAACCCCTGATTAATGGTCAACTCTTCATGTGTGTTCCTGACTTACCCAAATTGGGAACCAAGCAGCAATGATCTTCGAGAACGTCTCCTTGGCCGCCGCAGCTTGCTTTCATAACAGTAAATAAGGGGCGAAATGAACATCTTTCTGTATGCTCACCCAGACGGCTATGCAAACTAGCCAATTGCAACCAATTCCTCTGAGGAAGATTTGATACCAGGCAGGGTCTACGGCTTTTGTGCTGATAAAATGTCAGATTTGATTATGCGGCAACGATGTGGCAAACACACATCGCAAAGGACTTGATATAGTTTAGGTATGGTTGTTCGGTGGCGAGACCATCGTCTGTATGCAACCAAATGCTTAGCGTGAGTCAAACAAGAGTAGATTTTTGACTGACATTTCGCAAGAATGGCCGCAAAGAACAAGCTTCCAACCAGGTTTCCGAAGGTGACTACGTAAAAGTCGTCATCGAATGTCACTCACACGAGAAGAGATACATGCCTATAAGCCAGTTGAGTGGAACGCTCCACCACGGGATTGCGCCTTTGATGGCAGCCATGGGGAAGATCTACGACGATTCAGAACTCTTGCCCTCGATATCACCGAGGAGCTTACCATGAGATTACTCGTGAGCAGATCAAATCCTTGAAGTATAATCCTGGAGTGTCAGGTGAGCATGGGTCTAGTGCTATCGTCGCAGTCTATTACATTACGAGACCGACGGGAAACACAAATCCTGCAAGAATCTTCACTAGACCAGGGTTGCTAGTTGCAATACCCGCTGAACCTCCTGCGAGGATGAGGAAAAGAAGACCACCGAACGACAGCATGACGCCGGCCAGTACCTGGCGCTTCCAGATGAGCGCGGACAGTAAGAAGACCCGGAGCAACATACAGCTTTAAAGAATGTTTTGTCCCAACGCGTGTTGTGTTTTACTACCGCCATCTCGATGAGGGCGACGGCGGTCTCCGCTGGATTGAGAGTGGATGGAACGTCAGCCATGGTGGGGGTTATGGGTACTTGCAGCGTCTACGTGATACAGGGATAAGTCATCCCCCGGGCGTATATTTATAATCTCCCTCCCCGGTTATCTGATGAGGGAACCCGAAACGAGCCGCATGTTCTCAATGTGCATCCCCGTGGGCAAATGAAAGCTGTTTCAGACTAGTGGGTCACGCTTCATCGGGATCCACAAAAAGGAGGTGAGGACCGCCTTCGGATGATCATCTGAGCCATTTTCCGCCACCAGAGAAACTTCTTCCGTTTGGGATTGCGGTGTGACATTAGGCGCGTCTGCCGAATATTTAGGCGACAGACATCCGTCGGTGATCGCAACATGGGACACATACCTTCGGAGCTCAAGGTGTCGAACTCCCAAGAACGCGGGGAGCACGGGAAATACATCTTCTCAGGATGTGCTTGAGATTCAGGGTTGATCAAGAATCCGCCATATTAAATAGCTGCGTTGCCAAACGTCATCCCAGAACAAGAGAAATCACAGAAAGTTTTGTAATGTTTCGAATGGCCGACGCGTTCTTAGGGGTAAGTTGGAGCCTGTGCAACAGCAATTGTGCCAAAAGAAGCGGTGATAAGGACGCGAGCCATCCTAGAAGTCCTTTGGTGTGTGAAATTTCTGGAAACTCATGTTCATTATTTGGTGCCCACCAAGATACATGACCTTGTGTGTGTGGAAATAGAAGCCTTGCGGTCCCGGAAGACTTGATCCGGCACTTTGATCTGGGACAGGCTGCTGGGGATAGTTGGTGGGATACCAGTGCGTGCCAGTGCAACCATCACAATGTTAGTAAAAATGCTCGCATGGGAACAGATTCAATGATTTGTAATTGGTTCCTGACTCTATTACATAATAGATGAGTTGTACACATGATCTTATCGTTCCTTTATCGCTCTCCAAATGGGCGTTATGGCCTGTGCTACCGTGTTAGCAGCCACTTCTAGGTAACCACGCTCCACCTCATCCATAACCGCTGCCCATATCTTGCGAGCCCGCCACCTATCAGGATGGAATCTTCGATGACTCTTCTCGACAAACTCCATGTAATCCTGTAGTCGCATATGTGACTTGACCGTCGCAAAGAACGCTTCCACTGCCGACCAGTCCACATCCTCGACAGTCATTCGTGATGGCGCGTGCAGCACAGGCCATGGAATATCGTGAAAGGTAATCAATTGTCCCGACGTAAACTTGGTCGCGTCGAACTCCTCTGAGAGCATCCGATAGCGTTCCAGGGCCCTGTGAGTCGTCCAGGGCCCAGACTCCCATCGTTGCCTTTGTCGTCGTTGACGGACTTCGCGTTGCCGAAGTTCTTCCTCCTGTGCAAGCTTCTCTGCTTCTTGTTGCGCACGCCTTTTTTCTCGTTCGGTTGCCTCGCGCTGTTCTCGTTGTTCCTGCTCTTCTCTTCGTCGCCGCTCAGCCTTGGCAAGTCGCTCCTGTTCCTCAGCCCGCTCACGAGCTTCTCTTTGCTTGCGTTGTGCTTCCCACAACGGCCTGTCCTTCTCGAGCTCGCGGAGCTTGCGAATGGATTCGGCAATTTCAGCTTCACGCAAGTCAGCCTCTGGGGGCACTTTCCCCGGATCGTCGTCGTTCACTTGAGAATGCGTTTCCGTGGAAAAGGTTTTTACCTCGTCTTCCCCACCTTCAAAAACTGACTCTATAACTATGTCAGCATGCATGGAAAAATTCGAACACAGAGAGAGACCTGGAGGTACGAATGTATATCCGGCAAACTTCTTTTCTTGTTGTCGTCGATTGAGGTTCGCATGTCGGCGGAATCTATCTAACCGCCTCTTGTCTGGCGGCGCACGGTTCTGGCTTGCTCCTCTATGGGTTTTTAAAGGTGACATTTGGGGTTGTGGAGGGGAAGTCCGAGTTCGTTTGTATCGGCGTGGGGACCGATCACTCAATATTTGATCGCTCTCATTATCAGATTCTGAGAATGAGTCGCCTAGAGATCATGTGAACAGGCCTAACAAGAATCTTACAGCAGAAAGTTACCTTTTCGCTTAACGTTTTCCTCGGTGGCCCATGGAGGGATAGGATCGCTATCTACTCGCATGGAAAAACTGCCGTCTGCAGGAATGGAAAAATCTTGAACTCGTTCTTCATACACCGTCCTAATTCGCTCCCATCTCTCACGTCGTTTCTTGATAAGTCTGTCTCTCCTAATTGAATGTCTTGGATTAGATGTCGACTTTTGCGAGAAGTTTTCATCCACGACCATCTCTTCAACCTCGTCCTCGTCGTCACTCTCTTCTGAATCTAAAGTGTATGGTTTGCTTGCGGGACCGGACCGGACCTTTTTCTGTACAACTGGTTCGCTCATCTCCGGGGATGACCATCGCGACCGTTTGCCTGAATAAGGATCGGCGGTTTCGATGCCTTGATTTGATAGTTTTATCCAAGCGACGGAAGGGAATTTCGGCCAAGGGTAGACCACGCAATGGTATTTAGGGTCGAGTTTATATATTTCCCATTGCTCCTGGTAGCATTGGACTTTTTCGCTGGGGAATTCAATAGGTGAATGCCGTGTGGTCGGATTGTCCAAGGTTTCGTCCTGCTCACCCACACATGTCGATAACGCGTGGCCAGACGCCTTCATCTTGCGCGCCCTCTTCAAGACGGGCCCGTGGCACGAACCGCCAGAAACTCGCGCCCTTCGTGGTGGTCTCGATAACAATGCGTTTGGGAGGGATGAGGTTTCCTGAATTGTTGGATTTCTGGACGCTAGGGTCCCCTGCCAGTGCGGTCTTGGGATCAAAGGAAGCGAAAGATAGTTTCGAGTCTGGGAAGCGTAGGAGACGAGATGGTTGGGAAGGATCAAGCATTCCAGGTTGAGTCCCACGAAGTGTACGCAGGTGTGCGTGTTGAGAAGACTGAGCGCCGTCGTCTGGTGGCCGGTCAGAGTAGATCATATTTCTCGGAACTCCTGGTAGGTGCGTTATGGGTCCCTGCGATGTCATACAGTGAACCGTATTAGACGCACGCGTCACAAACAAAAAGGAACAACGCGTCAGACACGTGCCAGGACAACTTATGTAACTTCTCACTCGGTTCCCGCTTTCATCGATCTTCCCAGTCTTCGCCTTCCTAGCAGCAGGCGTGTAATGGACTATTTTGTCACTAGTATTGTACTGATAACAAAGGTCTGTTGCGAGAACGAAGCTTCATCTGTATGGTCGTCAGGTAACGATCTGAGATTCCAACTCTCCACGGCGCTTTGCGTAATCATGAATGTGAGTGACCGCTTTTTGAACAAGAAACTGGTTAGGGCGTCCCAACTTTTGCCAGCTCCTGACTTGACCCTATTATGTATCAAAATCCATACGAACAGCCAATACATACGAGCGTTTTACAAGTTGGGAAAGCCGGGCAAAAGTAGCGCTGCAGGTAGGCTGCATGAGAATACTACACAAGGCTGTGCCCGTCAAGGGTCGCTCTGGGTATTTGACGTGCTCAGAGCTGGAGGGGTTTGTTCTAGTAGATGGCCGTTAGTTGGCCAGTGTTTTGAAATTGTGACTAGCTAGCAAGTCAGTCTCAGAATGACTCGATCCAGTGAGAGAAGTGACCGAGTCAAGACTGGCCTCTTCAGCTCCATCTGCTACTTACAACATCCACTCTAACAAGCTCATGAATCCTCCCACAACCGTTCAATCTCAGACTAACCATCAGTGGATTCATGACCACCTTAAGACACTTCCAGTCCGAAATTGAAGAGATTCACGCTCGCGAGCGCGCGAAGCAGCGTCAAGAAGACCACCCCCGCGGCATTTCGTCTTCGCATGATGGACAGCGTAGTCAACCTCCTAGCGCATCGGAGGCGGGTAATCATCTAGTCCCGAATCTGTTCGACCGGTCCAACTCGCATTCGTCCGATCAGGAAGAACGGGTTCTCGTGAGTTATTCCACATTCTCATATGGGCGTTCTTGTACTATCTCTGTATTGTATACCAGGGACTGCTTGCTACGCACAACAATGAGGAGGCACGACATGCCCTCGCCCTACTCATGGCTCAATCCCAGGGGGAGTATATTTTTCGGATTGGACATTGCCCACCCCTAGAATTACTCTTTAAAGGAGAGCAGCTCGACGGTGCCCCAGGCTGGACAAGTACTGGTCGAACACAAGAAGAGGTCGACATGCTCGCCAGTGAACTTTCCACGGCCCAGGATGATATCGGAGGCAAAGTATGACACAGGTTACTATGACCGAGCACCCAATCTCATCTGCATACTTCATCAGGCCTCAGTACTATTCCGCATCGGGGGCCTACATCCAAGAACCACTCTCCTACTACGTCTACCATCACCAAGCGTCGCTTCGACACCCGAAGTTCGCTGTGCTGTGGTTGGCAACGTCGACTCGGGCAAGTCTACTACGCTTGGTGTACTAACGAGAGGTACTTCCAGCGGATTGCAGTTCTCTGTCCCTCTTGAACTATTTTATAGGTGCTCTCGACGATGGGAGGGGCAGAGCCCGAGTGACCCTGTTTCGACACAAACACGAGATAGAGACAGGTCGTACTTCCAGCGTTGGTATGGAGGTCGGTGTTGCCTTCGTGTCAGATTTTTTTCCCTCTTGAACAAACTCTCCACAGATTCTCGGATTCTCAGTGTCTGGCACCCCAATCTTGCCCGGCGCAACAGGGCCCCATGACTTTGAGGGTGCTCGACGCGACAAGCTAAAGTGGGATGAAATATCTGTCCGTTCGGCAAAGATTGTCTCGTTTAGCGGTTTGTGCTTCGGCCCCTCACTTATCTTGATCTAGATATAATAGTTTCCTTCAGACTTGGCTGGCCACGAACGATACCTAAAAACCACTCTATATGGATTGACATCCGGTGCTCCGTCATGTGTTATGTTAATGATTGGCGCAAATGCGGGTCTCATCGGGATGGCAAAGGAGCATCTTGCGATAGCATTAGCGCTCAATGTCCCCGTCATTGTTTGCATCACCAAGGTGAGAACACATGTAACAATACGCTTGTGTGGTGCTAAGATCCTGCGAGATCGATATGACCCCCCCTAATATTCTTGCTGAGACGACCAAACAAGTGGTGAAGATTTTGAGAAGCCCCGGATGCAGGTAAATATCTGTATTATCCTTCATACATCTCAAATTTACAGAAATCCCACAGGAAAGTCCCAGTGTTCGTGAATTCGACCGAGATGGCCGTGGAGCTAACGAGCGCCTATGTACACCGCAAGTGAGTGCTAGCGCTAATGCACTTACTTTTCCTGATTCTTTATTCAGGATGTGTCCTGTCTTTCAGATATCAAACGTCAATGGAGATGGTCTCGATCATGTCGGTTGAGCACGCCTTGTTGCTATTCTCAACTTACTCGTTTTATAGCTTCGCACGTTCCTCAACCTTTTACCCGCCTCTGATGCCAATCGCGAGATCTTTGCAGTTGATCAACCTCTAGAGGTGATTCTACTTGGCTTTTCTGCGATATTTGGTTGACTTGTGATAGTATTCCGTGACCGAAGTGTGGTCCGTGCCCTACGTTGGCACGGTCGTTAATGGTATCATGAATAGTGGCAGGTTGAAGACAGGTGATACAGTCGTGTTTGGACCTGATTCCAACGGCAACTTTCAGCAAACAGTAGTTCGCAGCATGCAGAGGAAACGGTCTGTCTACGTTCCCTCTACCAGTCAGGGGAATCTGAAAGTATGCCACAGAGCAGATGTACCAACAGCAGAAGCCGGTCAGTGCGTGGCGTTGGCACTCAAGCGGGTCAAGCGTGCAGTAGTTCGGAAAGGAATGGTCATTGTACATAAATCCGATACTTTGCCGAAAGGTAAAAATGATCATCGTTCCGCACAAACTAAACCTAACACCCCTCAGCTACCCTTCGATTCGAAGGACAAGTTCTTATTCTATAGTGAGCCTTGGGATTAATCGTCACTGATCTAATCATAACTATTGGCAGCCACAATACTACTATGCAACGAAACTACCAGGCATGTGTTCTTATGTTTTGTTCTAATTTCTCAACTGACTCTAACCCAGGCTATGCTTCATTGCGGAGTGAGTCTAGAGTTGGTCCCGAGTGCCTGACCTGATATCCCATAGGCTGTACGACAGACTGTCCGGATCACATCTATGGACCACCCACAAGGAGTGCTACGTACGGGAGATCGAGCGACGGTACAATTTGAGTTTATTTCGCATCCAGAGTACATCAAAGTCGGGATGAAACTGTTATTTAGAGAAGGAAAGACAAAGGTTTGTCAAAAACGCGAACTCTGTGTTCCGTTCCACTAAGCGGTTGCTGTAGGGCCTTGGAGTCATTACTCAACTGCTGTAATGTTGAATGCAGGCCTTCTCGTTTCCTGAATACATAGTGTAACGCCAAATGTTGTTTAACCAAATGTATGGTTCATACTATGACGTCACTTGGAGTATTAAGTATAAGGTTGGAATGTTGGTTATGTAAATACTAATGATTATTTATTCGCTCTTATGTCGTCAGCATACAAAGCAGTCCCTTCTGACGAGAACACCTCATCAGCAGTTTCCCAACAAACCGCTCGTTCATCCACCCGCCGCAAATATCTTCTTATTTCTTTTCTTTTAGTTATAGTCTTCTCCGCATACGAAGCTTGCCGATATTATTTGATCCATCCTATCCTTCCCCCGTCACCGGACAACCAAGTCGTTGATCATCCAGTGATCTCGCCTGATTTATCACTCCGTCCATCATCAACTACATCATTTCGGGTACCCTCTCCCTCGCCGTCCGCCGGAATGCAAGGCAAATATAGTGTTGGCTAGTGAGTATCTTCCATTTTGATCGCTCCACTAGTGCTCATGCTTGCCATCAGCTTTGTCAATTGGTTAGTTTCCCGAGTTGTCTGATACGTCGGACTCATCATTCGTAGGGGCATCTATGGCCGCAAGTTTCCGCCTTCGCTGATTCCTGTGCACGATTTGACGTACGTTTCAATCTCTCGTTTGCACTTTCACCACACGCTCACATCACTCAGGCATATCCTGTACGCGTTTGCCAATGTGAGAGCTGAAACCGGCGAGGTGTTCTTGTCCGACGTTTGGGCGGACAAAGACATTCATTACCCTGACGACTCCTGGAATGATCCTGGCCACAACCTTTATGGCAACCTCAAGGCTATCTTTAAACTCAAGCAGCAACATAGACATCTCAAGGTTCTCCTCTCCATCGGAGGTTGGACGTACTCTCCTTCGTTCCACCCTGTCGTCGTCAACCCCCATGCACGCCATACGTTTGTACAGTCTGCCGTTAGACTGTTGGAAGATTATGGTTTAGACGGCCTCGATGTCGATTACGAATACCCATCTAATCACGAACAAGCGGTCGGTTACCGTGAGCTTTTAAGGGAGCTCCGGTTCGCCTTGGACCAACACGCTTATAGCAAGGGTGCCCAGCACAAGTTCCTGCTGACAGTGAGTGCAAACTCGCTAAAATGAAACCTCTAGTAACAAGTTTTAGATTGCTGCGCCATGTGGACCCGACAATTATAGGAAATTGGATATTCGTGGAATGGATCCATATCTTGACTTTTGGAACTTGATGGCATATGACTTTTGTAAGCATTTCGCGTGCTAAGATAAATAAATGTTGACGCTTGGGTCAGCCGGATCTTGGGACAAGATTGCCAATCATCAGGCCAACATGTATGGTCCTCCCATCAATGCTGCAGATGCCATCCAATGGTATAATTCGCAAGGCGTTCCGAGATCGAAGCTTGTTCTAGGGATTCCGCTTTATGGCAGGAGCTTTGCCAACACCGACGGTCCTGGGACTCCATTCTCTGGACTTGGTCCTGGCAGTTGGGAACAAGGAGTGTACGACTACCGCGTTCTCCCTCCTCCAGGGTCCTATATTTTCCAGGATGATCAGAAGATTGCGGGCTGGTCGTATGACTATCAGAAGAAGGAGATGATCAGCTTTGACAACGAGCATATTGGTGCAATGAAAGGCCGATGGATCTCCGAACAAGGGTTGGGAGGCAGTATGTTTTGGGAGCTCAGCGGCGACAAGGGGGGTTACAGGGAAGGCATGGAGGCTGGTCCGGGCAAGGACCCGGTCCCTGGACAGAGCTTGGTGAGGATCGTGAAGGACGCGATGGGGCCGTTGGATCGTAGCCCTAACTGGCTGAGATATGAGCGCAGCCAGTTTGATAACCTGCGGAATGGCACTCTCTAGTGCTCAGACGCATCGTTATATTGCAGCACCGGACATTTTGTAGTCATGTAGCATAGGTTTGTTTGATG